>JACEFO010001937.1:0-40553 GCA_015342445.1 Digitaria exilis
TGACATCTCTGATGTAAAAGTATTAAAGGTACTCTTAAACAAGTACAAAAGGGAAATAATAGGTGTTAGGATTCCAAATAATTCATCAAAATTCAAATTGGAAATTTCAAAACAAGGGTTGTTTGACACCCAACTGAAGCTCAAGAATGTTTTGTACATAACATGAAAATATCCAAAAATAAAGTTGTTTGATCATCACAAATAAGGCCTAGTCACTGTTTGGAACTTTTGAAAATTTTGCAGTTTAAGCCCCTCAACAAACACTCGACAAAACCGATCTGAACACCTTTTTGAATTTGGGTTGTTTGAGCTCGAAGAAATTGAATTTTCAGGTTCATCCCAAAAAGAAAGTTGTGTCCCACCTCTCAAACTCCAACTTTTATTTTCACACTTTTTCATGTTCAGTTCACATTTTGGAGAGAAATTTCGATTGGTGGGCACGAGGGAGCTCCACGGGGCGCCAACAGTGGCCCTGGCGCGCCCCTGCTCCGGCCGGGCGTCGGCCGCCACGTGGCCGTGCGAGCGCGGAGGGCCGCGCCGAGCTGCCGAGGCGTAGTGTCGAGTGGCCCTTGTCCTCGAGCGCTTGTCCGAGCTGTCCGCGCCGTCACATCGCGGCTCGTCCGCTCGCTTCGCCTCGCGCCGCGCGAAACGCCAATCATGGTGGTCGGGCGCCGCCGTAGCCACGCGCGCGCGTGTCGCGCTGTGCCGGTCCGCGGTGAGATTCTCCTCCCGCTCTGCGCCAAGACACTTCTGGCAGCAGATCTTCCACTTCTCCACGCCTCAATCTTTGACCCCCAGTCCCGTGCGCGCGCTCTGCCCCGAGCTCGCCGCGCCATCAATGGCGACCGCCGACAGCCCACGCGCGCGCACACACGCCCCCAAGGCCGCTCAGTGCCTTCTGGGTCACCCACACACTCACCGAAGCACTCACACTCCTTCCCCTCCAGTCCACACGTAGCCATTCTCACTTCCTCGCGCTCTTCCCCGTCGTCTTCCACCTCGGGACGCCTTGAGCCGAGCTCGAGCTTCCCCGCCGTAAACTCAAATCGACCGCGAATCCCTCCATCCTTTTCCAATCCCCCGCTCGTGAAGCTAGCCCACTCACCCGCTAGCCGCTCGAGCACTCCCCAGCTCGAATCGAGCCTCACTCGCCGCGAATCCAAACTTTTCCCCACCGCTCGGCCATTAACACCGCAAACGCCACCTCCACGTCGAGCCCCCATACCCCGGCCATCCCCGTCGCAGACGAACCCCACGACGAGCTCCACCGTCGCCCAGTAAAGCTCACATGCCCCTCCGCGCACCGTCTCGACCACCGCAGGCCGCTAGCGACGTCGCTGGAGCCAACCGCACCGCCGCTCAACGTCGACGAGCCGCGCCGCTCCACCCCCGACGCGCGAGACCTACCTCAACCGACTCGCGGTGAGCTCCTCTCCGTTTCCCCCAACTTTCCCAAAGTCAACTCGCCGTCGTTTCGCCGTGTAGCAAAGCCGACGAGCCGTGGACCCATTCGTGTTCCCCTTTTAGTTCTAGGGTCCTCTACGCAAAAACCAGGACTTGTTTGAAAGGTTTTGAAAGTTCTAGGGTCTCCAGCGTAAAAAAGATTCTTAAACCTAGATCTATTTTTCCCGAATCTTATAAAATCCGCTAAAAATCGTACAAAAATCAGAAAAATGCACAAAAATACTCCCTGGACTCTGAGATTGTAAAATCCAATCTCATTTAAGCATGTATATAATTTTCGTGAACCATTTTTGGAATTAAAATTCAAATTTTTCAATTTAGAAACTTGTGCACCATTTCAAATCCAGAGCTCCGCTAGGGCTGAGCTTTGGATATGTTGTTAGTAGTGGCCTTTGGACACCTTGTGTCCAAAGGTGACCAAACAATTTGGACTGTAGCTTCAGTTATGAATTAATTTGTGATTCCTGTCTTTTTGCAGTTCAGAAATTGTTAAAAATAATCCATGCAACGAAAAATCACCATTTTTCTCCAGAGGCCTAAAAACTTGTTAGCACATCTGTTAAAAATGCAAAACTTATTTTGCTCTGTTTAGGCTAGCAAATAAATAGATATGTGTTTTTGGATAGAAATTTATTGAGGACTGTCCAAGGGTTATTTTGAGCCACCACTTGGCCAGAGCCCTCCTTGCACTTATAACTAGCTCTGGTAGAAGATTTCCTGATTTGGATGTATTTTCGATTTTATATGAATTTATTACATTTCTGCAGGCAGCTAATTGAACTATTTTTAATAAATTCTGTGTAGCTCAGATTTAGCTAAATTTTGGAGTGAGCCTTACTCTTATACTCCAGTAGCTGTCATAAAGTTTATAGATAAAAGGATGAACAGAAAACGAGAAACAAAAATGAGAAGAAATTAAGGTGGAAATTGAGTTATATAAAAGAATAGAGCTTTTTGATAATTAATTAAAATAAAACATAGAAAGGTTTAAAATCCAGAACAGCACCCTATCTTCAAAAATAATAAATGGAATTCTTTATATATGTACACAATCACCATCAAAGTTGTATAAAAATTTTCCACCACCCCTCCTCTAATTTTATGAAGAAGAGAGTAGTACTTAAGCATGTCTAGGTGAATATGACCTTCAAGGCCTTAGTTTTGGAATCATTAGACAGCCGCAATAAATTATGCATCTCATGTAGAAGGCGCTATTCCGGACGGTACCTACCATCTCATCCCCACCGACAAAGGAGGAATCCCAGAGGGAGGTGCCAACGAAGTGGAAGTCAACCCGGAGGCTAACCCCCAGCTAGAGCAAGAAGGCAAGCCCCGGAGCATAACCTAACTTTTAAAGTTTATGCATCTATGAATTCTCTATGCTTGTGCATTTACGTTTCAAGGAGTTGATTGAATACCTTAGCTGCACATTTCTAGTACCTATGACTTGCAACACTAGTATGAAAGGATCGATTAGGGCATTGCTTTAGGTCCGTTACAAGTCGAGTGATTTCCTGTCACTCGCGAGACATAGGAGTTGCTTGTCCTTACTTATGTTGGAATCATAAGGATTGACGGGCGGGATGGTAGATGTAGATCTCCCGTCCGTGTATGATAATGGATTTAAGGTCGAAACGTGTGGTTGAGGTGTCAAGTTTTTGAACGTACCACATGCATGCCGATATATGGGAATCGGTAAGCCCGGTACCCAGATTTGAAGCAGCTAGGGCCGATAGCCATCTCTCCTTGGAAACTTTGTTTCCCCTGCCGTACACTTGTGGATATATGCGTGAGACTGTGAGTGAAGCAGTAAACCTCTATCCTAAGGAAGGTGGATTCGGATCCGAATTGTGGATCGATGGGAAAGGTTGGGAAGTGCTTGTACCTTTTATAGCAAGCATTATCCGTGTGTGTTGGGTTTCCCCTGGCCAGGTAGCAAAATTCGGTTCGAACTGTCCGCTTCTCGCGGTTAATGAGACTGCTTGACTGCCTTGCTGCATTGAGTAACAAGTGGAACTATGAGATTGATGAACTTGTTGTATGAATTAAATTGTATTGCACCACTTGTATGATTAGAGAGGATGCTAATCTAGAATGGTTAAATCTACTAGAAAATGATGCTAAAACTTGAAAGCAAGGATCTACTCTTAGTTGCTTTTTGGCAAACAAACCCACCAGCCAAAAGCCTCTCATGTCTAGATGTCGGTGATGTAGTTTTCACCGACGGGTAAGCCTTGCTGAGTATTAGTATACTCAGCCTTGCTTGTGGCTTTTATTTACAGGTACAATGTTGCATGTGGCAGTCGATGCCCTGACTTGGCCTACCCAGGTTCCCCCTGGATGGCACATCGAGTGGGTTCCGTCCTCTGCCGAGGAACGGGAGGAGTTGCACCGTGGCAGGCTTCATCATGGTGTTACTTGTATCGTCGTTAGTTTGTCTTTCCGCTGCGATGAACTATTTATTTCCGCTGCTTGAACTTGATACTCTGATTTAAATTCGAACTCAGTTTGTAATAACTTTGAGATACTATTTATGTATGTTAAATTTGTGGAATGTTGTAATCTCTGGAACTCACCTTCGTGTTGGCGTGCTGTTGTTTCGATCGAGAAAAGTACGTGGTTAAATCGGGTTTAATTCGACGGCGCTCCAGCTTAATCCAGATTAAGTGCCTGACTACTTGATTAGTGGTCCCGAGGTACTTAACTTGGAATAATTTCGGGGTGGTTCGCCACATCAGCCTCAAGTGGCCCGATATGAGGATTTTCTGGCCACCCACCCGCCGATATTCTCAAGAGCCGATGATCCCTTGGAGGCCGATACGTGGATTCGAGCCATCGAGTCCAAGTTCACCATCCTGGCCACGCCTTGCGCTTCCAACCGCAAGGTAGTGTTCGCGGCGCAGCAGCTCCGCGGCCCAGCTCTCCTATGGTGGGAGAACTACCTGGCCCTGCAGCAGGAGGGTCATGTGGTTGAGTGGGACGAGTTCAAGGCTGCGTTCAAGGCTCATCACATTCCTGCCGGCTTGGTAGAGCGGAAGTTGAATGAATTTCTGGCTCTGACCCAGGGTACCCGCACGGTGCTCCAATACGCCCAGGCCTTCAATGGTCTGTGCCCATACGCGGGTCATCACGCCGACTCTAACGAGAAGAAGTTAGAGAGGTTCCGACGAGGCCTCAATACCAAGTTGAAAGCTCAATTGGCTACCACCCGTGCTGCCACATATGGCAATCTGGTGAACCTCGCCATTGCCCAAGAAGACGCCAACACGGTGCACAAGGCGGAGAAGAAGAGGAAAGCTCCCGCTGGACCTTCGAGCGCGCAGCCGCAGAGATTCCGTTTGGTTCCCCCGGCTGCACCGCAAGGACAGTCCAGGGCACCTTAGGGAGGTGGATGGGTTGCTAGGCCACCACAGCCTAATGCGCCCCGTTTCCCTCCACCGCTGCAGCAGCAACCAGCGCCAAGGCAGAATGCACAACAGCCAGCTCGCCCTGGAGCCGGTTATCAATGCTTCAAATGTGGCAGTAACAATCACTTTATCAAGGATTGCCCGCAGAACAAGCAACAGAACCAGCGCCCGGGAAATCAGCAAAACAAAGGCAAACAGCAGCAGCGTGTGCAGGTCCGACAGGGCAGGCTTAACTACACCACCTTGGCCGACCTACCCGAGGGAGCCCCAAACATGACTGGTACCTTCCCTATCCACACTCAACCTGCTGTGATATTGTTTGATTCCGGGGCAAACACATAGTTTTATAAGCACAAGATTTCATGTGAAATGTGGGTTAAAATCTTACCATACCAAATCATCATATGTGATATCAACTGCGGGAGGTAAAATTGCATCCAACCAAGTCACCCGAAGAGTTCCAATCAGACTGGGAAGTAAAATATTTCCTACTGATTTAATTCTGCTTGGTATGGAAGGATTGACATTGTATTGGGAGCCAATTGGATGACTCAACATAAGGTTGTGCTAGATGTTGCGGAACGAGTTGTTGAAATAAACTCGCCTACGCATGGCCCTAGTGTGCTATATTTGCCACAACGGACATGTGTCAATGCGTGTGCTTATACAATGGTAGAAACGCAACTAAAGGACATTCCGGTGGTATGTGAGTATGCCCATGTTTTTCTGGATGACTTACCTGGGATGCCGCCGGATAGGGACATTGAATTTGTGATTGAACTCCAACCTGGCACAGCACCTATATCAAAGAGACCATATAGAATGCGACTCAATGAATTGATCGAATTAAAAATTCAACTCCAAGAACTGCTAGACAAGGGTTTCATACGTCCAAGTGTGTCACCTTGGGGATGTCCCGCCCTCTTTGTGAAGAAGAAGGACCATTCTTTGAGGTTGTGTATCGATTACCGGCCTCTCAATGTGGTGACTATTAAAAACAAGTACCCACTCCCCCGTATTGATGTCCTGTTTGACCAACTAGCTGGCGCCAGAGTGTTCTCCAAGATTGACCTTCGCTCTGGCTATCACCAAATAAAAATCAGACCTTGTGACATTCCAAAGACTGCCTTTTCTACACGTTACGGACTTTATGAATTCTTGGTCATGTCTTTTGGACTCACCAATGCCCCAGCCTATTTCATGTACCTCATGAATTCGGTTTTCATGTCTGAGCTAGACAAGTTTGTGGTGGTTTTCATTGACGACATTCTTATATATTCTAAGAATGAGGAAGAGCATGCCGAGCACCTTCGCATTGTTCTTCAAAGATTGAGAGACCACCAACTCTATGCCAAGTTCTCAAAATGTGAATTCTGGCTAGAGAGCGTGAAATTCTTAGGTCACACGGTTTCCAAGGATGGTATATCCGTGGATCCAACCAAAGTGCAAGAGGTGCCAGACTGGAAACCACCTACCTCTGTCCACGAGATTCGGAGTTTTCTGGGTTTAGCCGGTTATTATCGCCGTTTTATTCCGGACTTCTCTCGGATTGCGGAACCCATGACCGAACTCTTAAAGAAGGGAGTCAAATTTGAGTGGAATGACAAATGTGATGAAGCTTTCCACACCTTGCGAAGACATTTAACTTCAGCCCCAGTTTTAGCTCAACCCGATTGCACCAAGCCCTATGATGTCTATTGCGATGCATCAGGCACCGGACTTGGCTGTGTCCTCATGCAAGAGAACCGAGTCATTGCTTATGCTTCTCGAGCACTTCGGCCTCATGAGCAAAACTACCCCACGCATGATCTTGAGTTAGCAGCGGTTATTCATGCTCTCAAGATGTGGAGACACTATCTGATGGGTGTTCCATGCAACATATACACAGACCACAAAAGCCTCAAATATGTCTTCACTCAGGCACATTTGAATATGAGGCAGCGAAGATGGTTGGAGTTAGCAAAGGACTATGACCTTAGTGTGCATTATCACCCCGGCAAGGCAAATGTGGTTGCGGATGCACAGAGCCGCAAGGCTCATTGTCACTGTCTTTCTGTGGAGTCCTACGCTGACACCTTGTGCCATGAAATGGCAAAGCTCAACTTAGAGATTGTTCCACACGGGTACTTCAACCATATTTCAGTTGAACCAACCTTGCACGATCAGGTTGTTGTAGCCCAATTAAATGTCACGAAGATTAAAATCCTTAAAAGGAAATTGTCAAAGGAAAAGGTGAAAGAAAAATACAAGTGTTTCCGGCTAGATGGGCAGGGAGTGATGTGGTTTGGACATCGCATCGTGGTGCCCAAAAACACTGAACTCCGGAGGAAGATTTTGGATGAAGCCCATCTCTCTAAATTCTCTATCCATCCCGGTAGCACCAAAATGTACCAAGATTTGAAACAAAACTTTTGGTGGACTAGGATGAAGCGAGAAATTGCCACGTATGTGTCGGAATGTGACACGTACCAACGGGTTAAGGCTAGCCACTTGAAGGTAGCAGGCACGCTTCAGCCTCTACCTATTCCCTCATGGAAGTGGGAAGATATAAGCATGGACTTCATTGTTGGACTTCCCAGAACCCCTCAGGGGCATGACTCCATTTGGGTAATTGTGGACCGCCTTACAAAGACCGCACATTTTATTCCGGTCAATACCATTTATACCGCTAGGAGGTACGCGGAGATTTATTTGGAACGGATCGATTTGTCTACATGTGGTACCCAAGACGATAATTTCAGATCGTGGTACTCAGTTCGTAGCACGCTTTTGGGAACAATTGCAACTATCCCTAGGCACTAAACTGATCCGTAGTTCAGCATATCACCCTCAGACCGATGGGCAGACGGAAAGAGTAAATCAAATACTTGAGGATATGCTTCGAGCTTGTGTTATTCATTACGGAAAGAATTGGGAGAAATGTTTATCTCTGGCCGAATTCTCCTATAACAACAGCTACCAAGCGAGTCTTAAAATGGCACCTTTCGAAGCCTTATATGGTATAAGATGTCAGACCCTGTTGTGTTGGTCCCAGGCAGGCGAGAGGTATACCTATGGCCCTGACCTTGTAAAGGAAGCAGAAGAAAAGGTTAGGATCATTCGCGAAAACTTGAGAACCGCCCAGTCACGGCAAAAGAGTTACTTTGATCAACGGCGGAAGCCACTTCAATTTGAAGTCGGCGACCACGTGTATCTCAAGGTCTCCCCGACCAAGGGTGTGCAAAGATTTGGGGTAAAAGGAAAACTTGCACCTCGTTACATCGGCCCATATGAAATTACTCAACAATGTGGACCGGTAGCGTACCGTGTGAAGCTTCCCGAAAAGCTCTCAGCCGTGCACGACGTATTCCATGTTTCCCAACTCAAGAGGTGTCTTCGTGTTCCGACCGAAGTTGTTGAACAAGAAGAACTCTCGGTTGAACCGGATCTCTCCTATGACGAGCATCCCATTAAAATCCTCGATGAGAAAGAGAGACAAACACGAAGGAAAGGAGTGAAAATGTACAAAATTCTGTGGAGTCATCAACTCCGAAGATGAAGCCACGTGGGAAACCGAAGATTATCTTAAGAACAATTTCCCCGACATCCTTTCGTAAGCCAAGGTACTTTTCCCCACCTTGTCCCTAGGTTTAATCGAATCTCAGGACGAGATTCCTTTTAAGGGGGGTAGGCTGTGACATCTCTGATGTAAAAATGAAGAAAACACCTTTAACACAGGTTAAAAAGGGAAAAAAAAGTGGAGATAGAATTCAAAAATCCATCAAAAATTCAAATTGAAATTCAAAAACAAAGGTTGTTTGACACCCCACTGAAATCTCAAAAATTTTGTACTAAACTTGAAAATCTCCAAAAAAAAAAGTTGTTTGTCATCATAAATAAGGCCTAGTCACTGTTTGGAACTTTTGAAAATTTTGCAGTTTAGTCCCTCAAAAACTCAAAAAACGATCTGAACACCTTTTTGAATTTGGGTTGTTTGAGCTCGAAAAATTTGAAATTTCAGGTTCACCCCAAAAAGAAAGTTGTGTCCCACCTCTCAAACTCCAACTTTTATTTTCACACTTTTTCATGTTCAGTTCAAATTTTTGGAGAAAATTCAAAAGGGGCAAAGGAGCTCCACGGGCGCCAACAGTAGCCCTGGCGCGCCCCTGCTCCGGCCGGGAGCCGGCCGCCACGTGGCCGGCGAGCGGTGGAGGCCGCGCCGAGCTGGCTGAGCCGCGGCGTCAGGTGGCGCGTGTCGTCTTGCGCTTGTCCAACCCTTCCCGCACCGTCACATCGCCGTCGACGCGCCGTCTTGCCTCGCGCCGCGCGAGCGCCATCGTGGCGGGCGGAGCTCCGCCGTTGGCCGCGCGCGCGCGCGTCGCTCAAGCCGCTCCGCGGCGATTCCTCCCCGCTACGCGCCAAGGCTCCACTGCAGCGTATCCCACTCCCTCACGCGACGATCTCTTTCGCCCGGTCAAGTCGCTCGCGCGCTGCCCGAGCTCGCGCCGCACTCATGGCGGTCTGCCCGCGCCGAGCCGTGCGTGCGCACGCTCCCGAGGCAGCATAGTGCCTCTCTAGCGTGCCCAAGCACCCCAAACGCTTCCCTGAGCATCCTCCTCCCTTCCCCCAGCCAGTGCCCAGTCCTTCTCCCTCTCCTCGCTCCTCGCTCCGTCGTCTTCAACCTCGCGCCACGCGGACCGAGCCGAGCTTCGGGACGAAATTCGCCCTAAACTCTCCACCATTCCCAAATTCCTCGCGCACAAAGCTAGACCCCTTCACTAGCCTCCCATTCCCCCACTCCTCTCGAGCTATCATCGCTTCTCCGGCGAGAAATCGAGATTTCCCCCAAATCTCCCTTTTTTGGCCGCCGGAGCACCCTCACGTCGAGACCCTACGCCGAGCCATCCCCGAGGTCAACCGAGCACGCCAACAGCTTCCCCGAGCTCCACTGGTGCTCTAGGACCCCTTCAACCTCGGAGAACGCCACCGACCTCACCGGCGTAGAAGCCGCGGCGGCCGCGCCGCCACTGCATCGCCGCCGGCCATCTTCCGAGCTTCCCCCGGCCTCCCAACCGCCACCAATCGACTCGTGGTGAGCCCCTGGTTCTTTTCCCCCACTTCCCCGACCCTATCTCGCCGTCGTTTGGCCGGCGCAACTCCGGCGACGAGCCAAGGACCAAAGTTCATCGTCTTCGTTTTTCTAGGGTCCTCTGCGCAAAAGTTAGGGACTGGTTTGAAAGGTTTTGAAAGTTCTAGGGTCCCCAGCGTAAAAAGATTCTTAAACCTAGATCTATTTTTCCTGAATCTTGTAAAATCCACTAAAAATCGTACAAAAATCAGAAAAATGCACAAAAATACTCCCTGGACTCGTGAGATTGTATACTCCAATCTCATTTAAGCATGTATATACTTTTGGCGAACCATTGTTGAACTAAAATTCAAATTGTGAATTTAGAAACTTGTGCACCATTTCAAATGCAGAGCTCCGCTAGGGCTGAGCTTTGGGTATGTTGTTTGCAGTGACCTTGGACACCTTGTGTCCAAAGGGGACCTAAAAATATGGACTGTAGCTTCAGTTATGAATTAATTTGTGATTCCTGTCTTTTTGTAGTCCAGAAATTGTTAAAAATAATCTGTGCAGCTAAAAATCACAATTTTTCTCCAGAGGCCTAAAAACTTGTTAGCACATCTGTTAAAAATGCAAAACTTAATTTTTGCTCTGTTTATACTAGCAAATAAATAATTATGTGATTTTGGATAGAAATTTATTGAGGACTGTCCAAGGGTTATTTTGAGCCACCACTTGGCCAGAGCCCTCCTTGCACTCATGACTAGCTCTGGTAGGAAAATTTCCTGATTTGGATGTATTTTTGGTTTTATATGATTTTATTTCATTTCTGCAGGCAGCAGTTTGAAATATTTTTAACAAATTCTGTGTAGCTCAGATTTAGCTAAATTTTGGAGTGAGCCTAACTCTTATACTCCAGTAGCTGTCATAAAGTTTATAGATAAAAATGATGAACAGAAAATGAGAAACAAAAATGAGAAGAAATTAAGGTGAAATTGAGTTATATAAAAGAATAGAGTTTTTGATAATTAAATAAAATATAACATGGAAAGGTTTAAAATTCAGAAAAGCACCCTATCTTCAAAATAATAAATGGAAATTCTTTTATATATGTACACAATCACCGTCAAAGTTGTATAAAAATTTTCCACACCCCTCCTCGAATTTTACGAAGAAGAGAGTAGTACTTTAGCGTGTCTAGGTGAATATGGCCTTCAAGGCCTTAGTTTTGGAATCAATAGGCATGTGACATCTCTGATGTCAAATTAACTAAAAAGTGCATTTAAGATTAATGCAACAGAGATTTAAGGTTGGAATTCAAAAATCTCTCGAAATTCACCAAAATTCAAACTTAAACTCCAAAAACAGGGATTAATTGGCACCAACCGAAAACTCGAGATTTTTGTACTAAACTTGAAAATCTCCCAAAATAAAAGTTGTTTGGCATAAAAATTAAACCCTAGTCACTGTTTGGAATTTTTGAAAATTTTGCGGTTTAGACCCTCAAAAACTCAAATTACCGGTTTTGGCACATTTCTGTTTTTGGGCTTTTTGAGCTTGAAAAACTTCGAATTTCAAGTTCATCCCAAAAAGGAAGTTGTGTCCCATCTTTCAATCTACAACTTTTATTTTTGCACTTTTTCAAGTTCAGTTCAAAATTTTGGAGAAAATTTGAATTCAAACCCGGCGCTCCCCGGGCCGTGAACAGTGCCCCTGGCGCGCGCCGCGGCGGCCAGAGCTCGGCCGCCACGCGGCCGGCGCGCGGCTCAGGCGGCGCTGACGCGGCCAAGGCGCGGCGGAGCGTGGCGCTCGTCGTCTAGCGCTTGTCCGACCACTGTGGAGCCGTCGAGTCGCCGCCGTCGCCTCCCTCCTCCTCGCGCCGCGGACGCCATCATGGCGGTCGCGCGCGTCGCGGTCGCGCGCGCGCGAGCGCGCTGCGCTGGCGCTCTGCTGGCGCTAGGAGCCGCCCACATCGCGCCAAAACCGCTGAGGAAGATCCCCACTTCAACACGCCGCGATCCCCTCGCCTGCAGCGCCCTCCCCACTCGCGCCGAGCTCACTGTGCGGCCATGCGGGTCGCGTCGAGCATTAACGCGCTCGCGCGCTCCCGAGGCAATGCCGCACTCCCCTCGCGCACTCGAGCACCCCACTGAGCTCCCCACTCACTCCACTCGCTCGCTCAAGCCTCCAGAGAACCCACTCGCGCACTCCCCCTCCTTCTTCTTCCTCGCGACGCGCAAGCCGAGCTTGACTCGTTCGTGAAATTCGTCGCGCACACGCAGCCATTCCCAAATCCACTCCGCACAGAGCTAGACCAATCCCCTAGCTCCATTTCCCCCAACTTTCCCCAACACATTGCCCACTCCCCGGCTTGAATTTCCGATTTCCCCCAAATCGGGTTTTCCGGCCGTCGAACCACCTCACCGTCGAGACCCTACTCCGAGCCATCCCCGAGCTTCCCCGAGCACGGCAACAGCTTCCCCAAGCCCTGCTGAAGCTCACGGACCCCTCAGCCCTCCTCGAGCGACTCCGAGCTCGCCGGCGTAGATCCCGCAGAGGCCGCGCCGCCACCTCCTCGTCGCCGGCGTGACTCCGGCAACCCCCGACCTCCCAACCGTGCTCAAACGACTCGTGGTGAGCCAAAGACCATTTCCCCCCACTTCCCCGAGCCCAGTTCGCCGTGGTTTGCCCGGCGCAACTCCGGCGAGGTCCCAGGGACCTTTCTTCATCTTCTTCCTTTGTCCAGGGACCTCTGCGCAAAAACCAGGGGCTTCTTCGCGAAAGTTTGAAAGTTCTAGGGTTCTCGGTGAAAATAGATTCTTACCCTAGATTTGATTTTTCCCGAAACTTGTAAAATCGATTAAAAATCGTAGAAAAATCAGAAAAATATGCAAAAATACTCTCTGGAATCGTTAGAGTCTAAACTACAATCTCTATTAGACATGTGTATGCTTTTGGTGAACTGTTGTTGAATTAAAAATCAAACTGTGAAAACCTAAAGTTGTGCACCATTTCAAATCCAGAGCTCCGCTGGGGTTGAGCTTTGGATATGTTGTTAGTAGTGGTTTTGGACAGCTTGTGTCCAAAGGAGACTCAAAAATATGATGTGTAGCTCTAGTTATAGATTTAAATGTGTTTTCTGACTTTCTGCAGTAAAGAAATTGTTAAAAATAATTTGTGCAGCGAAAAATCATCATTTTGCTCCTGAGAACTTACAACTTGTTAACACACATGTTAAAAATGAGAAACTTAATTTTTGCTCTGTTTAGAATGGCAAATAATTAAATATGTGTTTTTGGATAGAAAAATAATGAGGACTACCCAAGGGTTATTTTGAGCCACCACTTGGCCAGAGCCCTCCTCATGATATTGCTTAGCCTTGGTAGGAAGATCTCCTGAAATAGATGAAATTTCAATTTATTATGCCTTTAATTCACTTCCTGCAGCTAGCTGTTTATAGATTTTTAATAAATTATGTGTAACTCGAAATTAGCTAAATTTTGGAGTGAGCTTAGCTCTTATACTCCAGTAGCTGTCATAAAGTTTATGGCTAAAATTGATGAACAGAAATGAAGAAACAAAAATGGGAAAGAATCTAGGTGGAAATTGAAATGTATAAATGAATAAACCTTTTTGAGTAATTAATTGAAATAAAATGGTTAGAATCTGAAATTCAGAAACAGCCACCCTAACTTGTGAAGAAATAAATAAAATTCTTTTATATATGTACACAATCACCATCGAATTCAACTAAAACCTTTTTCACACCGACACCTTGCTTTGGTGGAGAAAATGCAAATATCTAAGTATGTCTAGGTGAATATGGCCTTCAAGGCCCTAGTCTTAGCATCAAAAGGGCAGCCGCCTTAAAATTATGCATATCATGTAGAAGGCGTTCTACCGGACGGCGACTACACCCTCGTCCCCGCAGAAGAGGAGCAAGTCCCGGAGCCCGACGCCGGTGCAGACGTGACCAACACAGGAGCTAACCCCCAGCCCGAGCAGGAAGGCAAGCCCCGGAGCATAACCTAACATTTCCAAATTATGCACTTTGAATTCTCTATGTTCGTGCATTTACGTTTCTAGGAGTTGAATGAATACCGTAGCTGCAAATTCCTAGTACCTATGACTTGCAATACTAGTATGAAAGGGATCGATAGAGCATTGCTATAGGTCCGTTACAAGTCGAGTGATTTCCTGTCACTCGCGAGATATAGGAATTGCTTGTCTTTACTTATGTTGGAATCATAAGGATTGACGGGCGGGATGATAGACGTAGATCTCCCGTCCGTGTATTGATAATTGTTTAAGGTCGAAATGTGTGGTAGAGTGTGTCAAGTTTTTGAACGTACCACATACATGCCGGTATATGGGAGCCGGTAAGCCCGGTACCAGATTGAAGCAGCTAGGGCCGATAGCCATCTCTCCTTGGAAACTTTGTTTTCCCTTGCCGTACACTCGTGGATGTATGCGTGATGCTGTGAGTGAAGCAGTAAACCTTCATCCTAAGGAAGTGGACCCGGTTCCGAATTGTGGATAAATGGGAAAGGTTGGGAAATGCTTGTACCTTTTATCGCAAGCAGAGTATCCGTGTGTGTTGGGTTTCCCCTGGCCAGGTAGCACAAATTCGGTTCGAACTGTCCGCTTCTCGCGGTTAATGAGACTGCTTGACCGCCTTGCTACATCGAGTAATAAGTGGAATTATGAGATCATGAACTTGTTCTATGAATAAATTGTATTGCACCACTTGTATGCTTAGAGAGGATGTTAATCTAGAATGGTTAAATTTACTAGAATATGAAGCTAAAACTTGAAAGCAAGGATCTACTTTAGATGCTTTTTGGCAAACAAACCCACCAGCCAAAAGCCTCTCATTGTCTAGATGTCGGTGATGTAGCTTTCACCCGACGGGTAAGCCTTGCTGAGTATTAGCATACTCAGCCTTGCTTGTGGCATTATTTTTACAGGTATCATTCTGGATGTGGACGCTATGACTTGGCCTGCCCAGGTTCCACCTGGCTGGCACATCGAATGGGTCCCGTCCTCAGGCGAGGATCGGGAGGAGTAGCTTCGTGGCAGGCTTCATCACGGAGCTACTTGTTTCGTCGTTAGTTTATTTATTTCCGCTGCAAAACTTGTGTACCCTGATTTAAATTCGAACTCAGTTTGTGATAACTATGCTACTTACGTTGGTAATTTAATTGTGGAATGTTGTAATCTCTGGAACTCACCTTCGTGTGGGCCTGCTGCTGTTACGATCTAATTTGGTACGTGGTTTAATCGGGTTTAATCCGACGGCGCTCCAGCTTATTCCGGATTAAGTGCCTGACTACATGATTAGTGGTCTGAGGGTACTTAACTTGGAATAATTTCGGAGTGGTCCGCCACAGCTGGCATCAGAGCCGAAGCAGCAGCCCGGAGAGAGCAACAAACCTTAATAAACAAATTTTTGAATAAAATATTGCCAACTCGTGCTTCCGATGCGTTTTGCAAAGGAAGGGTATTATAGGATCGCTAAGGATGTTACCTAGAGTGTGAAGCCTATGTGGGTTAAGGGATCATGATATGATAAGGTGGCAAATAGTATATTATGCTAACTTCCAGCACATTTCATTCTGTCATTTACTTTCCGCAATGGTGGGCGCAAGGTACGGCGATTGCTGTAACGTACCACGGCACTATATGAAAATATAGTGGCGGCACATAGTCAATACGCTGTGATGGCGTATGAAACTAGAATAGGATGGTGGGCGCAAGGTACGGCGATTGCTGTAGCGTACCACGTCATCATATGCAAATATGATGGCGGCACATAGTCAATACGCTATTTCAATAGCGTATGAAACTGTCAATATGTTGCCTCGGTGACATATGAACATTGCCCGTTCAATGTTAAACGTTCGGGTGCCACCTCTATAGTGGGTGGTAATGAATGGAGACGCTTTCGTGAGTGCTGGCACGAAAGGTTGATTATACATGCTCTGGGATGAGTTTTTCTGCAGGTACACTAACCGCGAACCCGTATGTTGAACGGTTAGAGAATTCCGACTAGCTAATATAGAGAGAGACGGATATTGCCTAGCCACCGGCACTAACTTCGTAAGCCAAAAGTTATTGGCATGTGTGTTTGTGAGATCGAATAGGCCGCTCATGCATTGCATCTCACTGAATTAATCTCAAATTTAATTTTTGACCAAATTGAACCGCCGTCAAAGAAACTGAAATCAAAACTCAAAACCCCGCCAAGAACAGTCTGTTTGCACCCTTAATTCGAAATCGAAAACGTGGTCAAATGAAAAAGTGTTCAACATGAAAGTTGTCATGAATGTTATAAAGTACATGTTGGAGAAATTTCAACGAAAATGGATCAGTAAAACTGGAGTTATGCTAAAAATGGTAACCCCCTGTCTGCTGGAATTCCTGGGGACAGTGAGAAAGAAGTTGAATTTTTTACACCATCTTAATGACAGTTTCTGCCCGAACCTCCAACATGAAACTTGTTAGGAAATACTTAAACTAAGTTCTGGCCAAATTTGAGAATTTTTGAGCTTACAGATTTCGAGTTTTGTAATTTTTACCACCTTACACAGAATCTGTTTTGGTTTTGGCGCTAACCGGTTCTCACCCTTGCCCCGTTTTCTTTTGGTTCAGATGGCCTCCAACGCTGACCTGGCTAGCTACCCCAACGACGTGTCCTTCTCTGACTGTCTGGGATGGGAAGGATTCCCCAGTATCCTGTGGTCGGTTCTTCAGGCTATGGACTACCCGACGCCGCCGCAGTACGAGAGGGCGATCATCCGGGAGAGAGGTGTGGTTCGCTCCCGCGTGCGGTTGGTGGTGTACCGCCACCCGCCGTGTCCTAGCTCTCCCACCTGGACGGTGGAAGTGCACGGGCACCACATGGAGACCACGTGTGAGCTAGCTGCCATGAACGGCATCAGCTCCTTTGTTACCCAGAACCAGGAGTTAGTGGAGCATCAGTTACTTGGTTTGTTTCCGCCGACTCAGCCGGACGACCCTCATTGGATGAGACGTTACTTGAGTTCCCCTCTGAGGATGGCGGAGAGCCCCGTCGCAGCAGCCGCCTTGATGATGAGGTGGATACGGGCATACCACAGGTTGCAGGCACTTCTTAGTCGGTCACAGAGCGAGTTGCTCCGCATGGCTATGGACATGTCCACTCGCGCCCGTGACCTAGGGGTTGAGAGGACCTCTTTGTCCATAGAGGTGACTACTAGGGATGCTATGATTGCTGACCTAGAGAGGCAGCTCAATGACCTTCAGATTGCTCACAACAACACCCAGAACGAGTTAGCCCAGACTAGGGACGAACTTGAGGAGGTACATGGCACTTTGCAGCATGCCAACGCCATGCTTGCTGCCCACGACGCTCAGCACCTCTTTGATGAGCAAGGAGGGGACATAGATGGTGAAGGAGAGGCCCCCGACTCCGACATGGACACCGAGGACGACATGCCTCCCCTTCCCGCCCCACCTTCCCCCATGGGCAGCGAGGCTACCGCTAACAACTTGGATGACTCAGCACAAGGTTGTCCTAGATGTGGCGGAACGAGTGGTTGAGATAAACTCGCCTACGCATGGCCCGAGTGTGCTATATCTGCCACAACGGACTTGCGTTGATGCGTGTGCTTATTCTATGGTCGAAACCCAGTTAAAGGACATTCCGGTGGTATGTGAGTATGCCGATGTATTTCCGGATGACTTACCAGGGATGCCGCCGGATAGGGACGTTGAGTTTGTGATTGAATTACAACCTGGCACAGCACCTATATCAAAGAGACCCTATAGGATGCCACCCAACGAATTGGCCGAATTAAAAATTCAACTCCAAGAATTGCTAGATAAAGGTTTCATTCGCCCAAGTGTATCACCGTGGGGATGTCCCGCTATCTTCGTGAAGAAGAAGGACCATTCCTTGAGGTTGTGTATTGACTACCGGCCTCTCAATGCGGTAACTATTAAGAACAAGTATCCGTTACCCCGAATTGACATCCTATTTGATCAACTAGCTGGCGCCAGAGTGTTCTCTAAGATTGACCTCCGCTCTGGCTATCACCAAATAAAAATCAGGCCTTGTGATATTCCAAAGACTGCCTTTTCCACACGTTACGGGCTATATGAGTTTCTGGTTATGTCTTTTGGACTCACCAACGCCCCAGCCTATTTCATGTACCTCATGAACTCGGTCTTCATGTCTGAATTGGACAAGTTTGTGGTGGTTTTCATTGACGACATTCTTGTGTACTCCAAGAATGAGGAAGAGCACGCTGAACACCTTCGCATTGTTCTTCAGCGACTGAGAGACCACCAACTCTACGCCAAATTCTCCAAGTGTGAATTCTGGTTAGAGAGCGTGAAGTTTTTGGGCCACACGATTTCCAAAGATGGTATATCCGTAGATCCATCCAAAGTGCAAGAGGTGCTAGATTGGCAACCACCTACTTCCGTCCACGAGATTCGGAGTTTTCTGGGATTAGCCGGTTACTACCGTCGCTTTATTCCGGACTTCTCTCGAATTGCGAAGCCTATGACCGAACTTTTGAAGAAGGGAGTTAAATTTGAGTGGAATGACAAATGTGAGGAAGCTTTCCACACTTTGCGAAGACTATTGACTTCAGCCCCAGTTTTGGCTCAGCCCGATTGCACCAAGCCGTATGATGTTTATTGTGATGCATCAGGCACCGGTCTTGGCTGTGTTCTCATGCAAGAGAACCGAGTCATTGCTTATGCTTCTCGAGCACTCCGGCCTCATGAGCAAAACTACCCCACGCACGATCTTGAGTTAGCCGCGGTCATTCATGCTCTCAAGATGTGGAGGCACTATTTGATGGGTGTTCCCTGCAACATATATACAGACCACAAGAGCCTTAAATATGTCTTCACTCAGGCCCATCTGAATATGAGACAACGCAGATGGTTGGAGTTAGCTAAGGACTATGACCTCAGTGTGCATTATCACCCCGGGAAGGCTAATGTCGTTGCGGATGCACTCAGCCGCAAGGCTCGTTGCCATTGTCTTTCCGTGGAGTCCTACGCTGACACCCTGTGTCACGAAATGGCAAAACTCAACTTAGAGATTGTTCCACACGGGTACTTCAACCATATTGCAGTGGAACCAACCTTGCACGATCAGATTGTTATGGCCCAATTAAATGATGCGGGCGTTAAAGTGCTCAAAAGAAAATTGTCTAAAGAGAAAGTGAAAGAGAAGTACAAGTGCTTCCGGTTAGACGGGCAAGGAGTCCTATGGTTTGGACACCGCCTCATGGTGCCCAAAAACATGGAACTCCGGAGGAAGATTATGGATGAGGCACATCTCTCCAAATTTTCTATCCATCCTGGCAGCACCAAAATGTATCAAGATTTGAAACAAAACTTTTGGTGGACTCGAATGAAGCGAGAAATTGCCACATATGTGTCGGAATGTGACACCTGCCAGCGGGTTAAGGCCAGCCACTTAAAGGTAGCAGGCACGCTTCAACCTCTACCTATTCCCTCGTGGAAGTGGGAAGATATAAGCATGGACTTTATTGTTGGACTTCCCAGGACCCCTCAGGGCCATGATTCCATTTGGGTAATTGTGGATCGCCTTACCAAGACCGCGCATTTTGTTCCGATCAATATCACTTATACTGCTAAGAAATACGCGGAGATTTATTTGGAGCGGATCGTTTGTCTACACGGGGTACCCAAGACGATAATTTCGGATCGTGGTGCTCTGTTCGTAGCACGTTTTTGGGAGCAATTGCAAATGTCCCTAGGCACTAAACTGATCCGTAGCTCAGCATATCACCCACAGACCGATGGGCAGACAGAAAGGGTAAATCAAATACTTGAAGATATGCTTCGAGCCTGTGTTATTCATTATGGGAAGAATTGGGAGAAGTGTTTGTCTCTGGCCGAATTCTCCTATAATAACAGCTACCAATCAAGTTTAAAAATGGCACCTTTCGAAGCCCTATATGGTAGAAGATGTCGGACCCCGTTGTGTTGGTCCCAGGCAGGCGAGAGATACACTTATGGCCCTGACCTTGTGAAAGAAGCCGAAGAAAAGGTTAGGATCATTCGGGAAAATTTGAAAACCGCCCAGACACGACAAAAGAGCTACTTTGATCAGCGGCGAAAGCCACTTCAGTTTGAAGTTGGTGATCATGTGTATCTAAAAGTCTCCCCGACCAAGGCTGTGCAAAGGTTTGGACTTAGAGGCAAACTTGCACCTCGCTTTATCGGCCCGTACGCAATCACTCAACAATGTGGGCCGGTAGCTTATCAAGTGAAGCTTCCCAAGAGACTTTCAGCGATACACAATGTGTTTCACGTTTCTCAACTCAAAAGATGTCTTCGTGTTCCGACCGAGGTCGTTGAACAAGAGGAACTCTCGGTTGAACCGGATCTCTCTTATGATGAGTATCCTGTCAAGATCCTCGACGAGAAAGAGCGACAGACACGAAGGAAGGGAATTAAAATGTATAAAATTCAGTGGAGTCATCATTCTGAAGACGAAGCCACGTGGGAAACCGAGGATTATCTCCGGAAGAATTTCCCCGACATACTTTCATAAGCTGAGGTATTCTTTTCCCCTCTTTACCATTAAGCGTAATCGAATCTCGGGGCGAGATTCCTTTTAAGGGGGGTAGGCTGTGACATCTCTGATGTCAAATTAACTAAAAAGTGCATTTAAGATTAATGCAACAGAGATTTAAGGTTGGAATTCAAAAATCTCTCGAAATTCACCAAAATTCAAACTTAAACTCCAAAAACAGGGATTAATTGGCACCAACCGAAAACTCGAGATTTTTGTACTAAACTTGAAAATCTCCCAAAATAAAAGTTGTTTGGCATAAAAATTAAACCCTAGTCACTGTTTGGAATTTTTGAAAATTTTGCGGTTTAGACCCTCAAAAACTCAAATTACCGGTTTTGGCACATTTCTGTTTTTGGGCTTTTTGAGCTTGAAAAACTTCGAATTTCAAGTTCATCCCAAAAAGGAAGTTGTGTCCCATCTTTCAATCTACAACTTTTATTTTTGCACTTTTTCAAGTTCAGTTCAAAATTTTGGAGAAAATTTGAATTCAAACCCGGCGCTCCCCGGGCCGTGAACAGTGCCCCTGGCGCGCGCCGCGGCGGCCAGAGCTCGGCCGCCACGCGGCCGGCGCGCGGCTCAGGCGGCGCTGACGCGGCCAAGGCGCGGCGGAGCGTGGCGCTCGTCGTCTAGCGCTTGTCCGACCACTGTGGAGCCGTCGAGTCGCCGCC
Source organism: Digitaria exilis (assembly GCA_015342445.1). Classification (NCBI taxonomy): domain Eukaryota; kingdom Viridiplantae; phylum Streptophyta; class Magnoliopsida; order Poales; family Poaceae; genus Digitaria; species Digitaria exilis. The sequence continues at coordinate 21,193 of JACEFO010001937.1, forward strand.
GTCGCCTCCCTCCTCCTCGCGCCGCGGACGCCATCATGGCGGTCGCGCGCGTCGCGGTCGCGCGCGCGCGAGCGCGCTGCGCTGGCGCTCTGCTGGCGCTAGGAGCCGCCCACATCGCGCCAAAACCGCTGAGGAAGATCCCCACTTCAACACGCCGCGATCCCCCTCGCCTGCAGCGCCCTCCCCACTCGCGCCGAGCTCACTGTGCGGCCATGGCGGGTCGCGTCGAGCATTAACGCGCTCGCGCGCTCCCGAGGCAATGCCGCACTCCCCTCGCGCACTCGAGCACCCCACTGAGCTCCCCACTCACTCCACTCGCTCGCTCAAGCCTCCAGAGAACCCACTCGCGCACTCCCCCTCCTTCTTCTTCCTCGCGACGCGCAAGCCGAGCTTGACTCGTTCGTGAAATTCGTCGCGCACACGCAGCCATTCCCAAATCCACTCCGCACAGAGCTAGACCAATCCCCTAGCTCCATTTCCCCCAACTTTCCCCAACACATTGCCCACTCCCCGGCTTGAATTTCCGATTTCCCCCAAATCGGGTTTTCCGGCCGTCGAACCACCTCACCGTCGAGACCCTACTCCGAGCCATCCCCGAGCTTCCCCGAGCACGGCAACAGCTTCCCCAAGCCCTGCTGAAGCTCACGGACCCCTCAGCCCTCCTCGAGCGACTCCGAGCTCGCCGGCGTAGATCCCGCAGAGGCCGCGCCGCCACCTCCTCGTCGCCGGCGTGACTCCGGCAACCCCCGACCTCCCAACCGTGCTCAAACGACTCGTGGTGAGCCAAAGACCATTTCCCCCCACTTCCCCGAGCCCAGTTCGCCGTGGTTTGCCCGGCGCAACTCCGGCGAGGTCCCAGGGACCTTTCTTCATCTTCTTCCTTTGTCCAGGGACCTCTGCGCAAAAACCAGGGGCTTCTTCGCGAAAGTTTGAAAGTTCTAGGGTTCTCGGTGAAAATAGATTCTTACCCTAGATTTGATTTTTCCCGAAACTTGTAAAATCGATTAAAAATCGTAGAAAAATCAGAAAAATATGCAAAAATACTCTCTGGAATCGTTAGAGTCTAAACTACAATCTCTATTAGACATGTGTATGCTTTTGGTGAACTGTTGTTGAATTAAAAATCAAACTGTGAAAACCTAAAGTTGTGCACCATTTCAAATCCAGAGCTCCGCTGGGGTTGAGCTTTGGATATGTTGTTAGTAGTGGTTTTGGACAGCTTGTGTCCAAAGGAGACTCAAAAATATGATGTGTAGCTCTAGTTATAGATTTAAATGTGTTTTCTGACTTTCTGCAGTAAAGAAATTGTTAAAAATAATTTGTGCAGCGAAAAATCATCATTTTGCTCCTGAGAACTTAAAACTTGTTAACACACATGTTAAAAATGAGAAACTTAATTTTTGCTCTGTTTAGAATGGCAAATAATTAAATATGTGTTTTTGGATAGAAAAATAATGAGGACTACCCAAGGGTTATTTTGAGCCACCACTTGGCCAGAGCCCTCCTCATGATATTGCTTAGCCTTGGTAGGAAGATCTCCTGAAATAGATGAAATTTCAATTTATTATGCCTTTAATTCACTTCCTGCAGCTAGCTGTTTATAGATTTTTAATAAATTATGTGTAACTCGAAATTAGCTAAATTTTGGAGTGAGCTTAGCTCTTATACTCCAGTAGCTGTCATAAAGTTTATGGCTAAAATTGATGAACAGAAATGAAGAAACAAAAATGGGAAAGAATCTAGGTGGAAATTGAAATGTATAAATGAATAAACCTTTTTGAGTAATTAATTGAAATAAAATGGTTAGAATCTGAAATTCAGAAACAGCCACCCTAACTTGTGAAGAAATAAATAAAATTCTTTTATATATGTACACAATCACCATCGAATTCAACTAAAACCTTTTTCACACCGACACCTTGCTTTGGTGGAGAAAATGCAAATATCTAAGTATGTCTAGGTGAATATGGCCTTCAAGGCCCTAGTCTTAGCATCAAAAGGGCAGCCGCCTTAAAATTATGCATATCATGTAGAAGGCGTTCTACCGGACGGCGACTACACCCTCGTCCCCGCAGAAGAGGAGCAAGTCCCGGAGCCCGACGCCGGTGCAGACGTGACCAACACAGGAGCTAACCCCCAGCCCGAGCAGGAAGGCAAGCCCCGGAGCATAACCTAACATTTCCAAATTATGCACTTTGAATTCTCTATGTTCGTGCATTTACGTTTCTAGGAGTTGATTGAATACCATAGCTGCAATAGTTTCCTAGTACCTATGACTTGCAATACTAGTATGAAAGGATCGATAGAGCATTGCTATAGGTTCGTTACAAGTCGAGTGATTTCCTGTCACTCGCGAGACATAGGAATTGTTTGTCTTTACTTATGTTGAAATCATAAGGATTGACGGGCGGGATGATAGATGTAGATCTCCCGTCCGTGTATTGATAATTGTTTAAGGTCGAAATGTGTGGTAGAGTGTGTCAAGTTTTTGAACGTACCACATACATGCCGGTATATGGGAGCCGGTAAGCCCGGTACCAGATTGAAGCAGCTAGGGCCGATAGCCATCTCTCCTTGGAAACTTTGTTTTCCCTTGCCGTACACTCGTGGATGTATGCGTGATGCTGTGAGTGAAGCAGTAAACCTTCATCCTAAGGAAGTGGACCCGGTTCCGAATTGTGGATAAATGGGAAAGGTTGGGAAATGCTTGTACCTTTTATCGCAAGCAGAGTATCCGTGTGTGTTGGGTTTCCCCTGGCCAGGTAGCACAAATTCGGTTCGAACTGTCCGCTTCTCGCGGTTAATGAGACTGCTTGACCGCCTTGCTACATCGAGTAATAAGTGGAATTATGAGATCATGAACTTGTTCTATGAATAAATTGTATTGCACCACTTGTATGCTTAGAGAGGATGTTAATCTAGAATGGTTAAATTTACTAGAATATGAAGCTAAAACTTGAAAGCAAGGATCTACTTTAGATGCTTTTTGGCAAACAAACCCACCAGCCAAAAGCCTCTCATTGTCTAGATGTCGGTGATGTAGCTTTCACCCGACGGGTAAGCCTTGCTGAGTATTAGCATACTCAGCCTTGCTTGTGGCATTATTTTTACAGGTATCATTCTGGATGTGGACGCTATGACTTGGCCTGCCCAGGTTCCACCTGGCTGGCACATCGAATGGGTCCCGTCCTCAGGCGAGGATCGGGAGGAGTAGCTTCGTGGCAGGCTTCATCACGGAGCTACTTGTTTCGTCGTTAGTTTATTTATTTCCGCTGCAAAACTTGTGTACCCTGATTTAAATTCGAACTCAGTTTGTAATAACTATGCTACTTACGTTGGTAATTTAATTGTGGAATGTTGTAATCTCTGGAACTCACCTTCGTGTGGGCCTGCTGCTGTTACGATCTATTTTGGTACGTGGTTTAATCGGGTTTAATCCGACGGCGCTCCAGCTTATTCCGGATTAAGTGCCTGACTACATGATTAGTGGTCTGAGGGTACTTAACTTGGAATAATTTCGGAGTGGTCCGCCACAATTAAGACTTCCGCTGTGTTATTTGTTTAAGACTATGTCTTGTGTTAAACTCTGATGTAAACTATTTTATTTCGAGCATTGTGTTCTCTGTGATCGATATTCGTAATCTATATTTGTTCTGTAGATATCCTGGGCACACATATGGAATCATTCGGGTTTCTTGGAAATCTGGGTGTTAGAAAGTTGGTATCTGAGCCGTGCTGACAGTAGGAACACAGCCTAGATAGAACGGTCAATTAGATTTTGCTTAATCCTTACTCTTTTTATCTTCTACCTTGGACTTGAGTTTCTATTGAAAAATAGTGTGCTATCCTACCTCTATCCATTGTTAAAAAGTTTCTAACTTTTGTTTACTCATTCATCTTGATTCTATAGATGGCTCAACAGAGGCAGAGTACCTGCAGGCCCACTTGTGAGAACCTCCCGAACCATGTCACAAAGTACCCGCTGAAGAGTCTGAACTCGGACACCTACAGGGACTGGGAGGAAAGATGCAAGCAGGAGCAGCTTCAGGAGCAGCAGGTGTTAGCACTTCTTAATGTCAATTCTTAAATCAACATAAGAAGGTACTCGATTTATAATGTAGCTCTTAGAAAGAGATTCTGCAAGCGCACAGAATATATCGGTGTAGCATTTCACCTTGGGGAAACCTAGGGTATCGTATTTATATTTCCGCAGGGAAGCCTTGGTTAAAGAGAATTGATGAATAATGAGATAGATCTTTCCAGAAATAAACACTCACTAATCTCAGGGGGATAAATACACCTAAGTGTAGGATAATGGTCAAATGAATGACCGGATAGAAGGTCTGAACGACCAGCGACACACACACAGGAGCCTCAAATCTATAGAAAAGGAAAGACGCTGGAACAGAGCTTAGATATCGGGAACAGAGCTTGCTTCGACGACTGCAGCGGGGGGAACTCAGACTGGGATGAGAGAGGGGTTCCCCTAGGCCCAGCAACTACTGTTATGAATACACCCGAACGTGGTGGACTACAAAGGACGGACAGGGCTGTCACCACCTGCCGCCTACCACATCAGTTCCGTGGGGTGCAACACACTTCCTAGCTAACACTAAGTCAGACACCACGTCTGCACTTAATGTTAGGATTTCCTCTGGGTACCTTCAGAAGAAAACCCCGTCCTTCCAAGGCGTCTTACGGCCTTGGTTGAGACTAGAAAACCCGCAAGATAAATCCCGATAGAGCTAAACTACACTCTAGACCTAAAACTATGGGAAACAACTCAAAAAAGGGAAGGTAAATAAGCTTATAAATGCTCTGAAGATAGAAGATATATATATTAAACTCTTCAAAAGAAGGAAAGGATACAAGAGCTTTACCAGAACTCCGAGGAACTCCGAAACTAGCTCGACTCGACTCTACTCCCAACTCTAATCCTAGACTAAGAAAAGGGAAAAAATGGAAGAGCTCCTAAACTTCAAGTGAAGTAATGTGTAGTGGTGTATAGTGTGTGTCTTGGAGTGAAGAGGAGGGGCCTTTATATAGCCTTTGGACATCGGTTGTAGCTGGACCCACCTCATAACCGTCATAACCGTCCCTTGAGAGAAGGAGGTGGGCCATTGGAGCCGAGGGGAGGCCGGCCGGCCTAGGGGAGGCCAATCGGCCTCCACCTGGCACCTCTGGCCACCGCCTTCACTCTGGACGGCCATGATCACGTCCCAATGACGGTTAAGTGTGCTTCTCTAGCAGTTACGGCCGGTAAGTTAGGTAGGTGGGCCCTTCAATCCTTGTACAAAGCATCCTAGGCCTTTCGGGTCCCTTGATCAAACCGACATTTGAATCAACGTCCCTGATCATCTTCATTGTGTTTCCTCTGCATGGACGAAGTTTGACACCCAAATGTGCCAGGGCCAGGCCGGCCTAGGGGAGGCCGGTCGGCCTGGGTCTGAGCCCAATTTGCGTGAAATTTCACCAATAGGTCCCTGCATGCACAAATCATCCAAAACTTGTGGAATTTGCTAGTAATAAACATTTTATGTATGGAACATGACATGAAGCCCTTGTTTCTCCCGAAATGTTGATGGTCACCGAATGGTTTTAACGACCGTCAACAGCAGGCCAAGGAGGAATCGACAGATTCTTTGGAGTCCGTAGAGGAAGAGCAAGAGGAGCCAGCATAGCAGCAGATGGTGGCGACAACGGAGGACACCGAGGCAGAGGTGGACGTCAACACTGGACATGCGTCCGATGATGATGAAGTGCCCCAAAGCCCTACGCATGTCCTGTCGCCGCGCCAGCTAGCTCCACGTGTGCCCCGGTGGATCGTCTACAGCTTCGTCCGGGATGGAGGAGACCACTTCTACCACATTAGGCTTCTCCGCGTGCTTTGCACTCACTACTGCTTCGGTCGCGTTGGAGTTTAGTACCGCAGTGAGTAGTGGACGCACGTTCACTACCGCAGCTTTTGGAGGACCTCAGTGCATGTGAGGGTGACCGATGACGTAGCAAGGGCTGCTCGTGAGATATCGGTTCACTACGCTCTGTCAGACCGAGACACCAAGGAGGCCAGGATTGCTGCTGCACGCCAAGCTTACTACGTCTACCGCCACAAGTTCTTCGCCAAGATCAAGGATGAGTGAGAGGTACCACCCCCGCTGGAAGAGTGGTGTGACAGCTTGCACCATCGCGTCTACCGCTGACGTTCAGGACCCCCAGCTTGCTTCTACAGTGACGCTTGTGGCTACTCTCAACTCAGAGCTTGACACTGTGTCTGATGAGAACGCCATGCTGAGGAAGAAGCTCAACGCCATGCAAGAGAAGGATGAGGAGTTGCAGCACCAGTTGGGAGGACCTGCGCCCCGCAACCTAGAGTACCGTAGAGAGTCACCACCGCGCAGGAGGCCGCGCTACATCTCCCCCGCTGCACACACCACCGTCGACCCCTAGATGCTACTATAAAGTTGTAATAGAGATCGAGTAGTAAGTTTTGAGTCAAAAAAGAGTCAAGTCTGAGTGTGTCGAGTTGTGTGTGAACTATGTCTTTAGATGCTTGGATGTTTTATTATAATGCTCATGTGTGAATTGGATCTTTGTAATGATTGTGATGACTGTGGATGAAAGTCTGCAATCATCAAGTATTGGATTAAGGTATAAGGATTTTAATGAATAAATAGTTGGGTTCTTTATCACCTGTGTTTCGCATCTATCTTATCTTTCCTGTCACTTGAGTACCTTATCTTGTCAGTGGATTTGCTTCTTTTCTTTGGCACTGGTTCAGACATGGATGTGAATGTGAATATTGGGGTTTTGATCAGTGAATGTTTAATGATGACAGATGGTTGAGGCAAGAGGACCCACTGGCACAGGCAATCGAAACCAGAACTAGCCACCCACCATGGAGGACCTGGTTCGCATGCAGACACAGACGATGCAGTAGTTGACTCAGGCCATAGCTTTGATGCAGCAAAATCTACATAACCCACATGTCCAGCCACCTCCCCAGCCCATCAGGGACAAGAGGGAAGAATTTCTGAAGGCGCGCCGCTAAAGTTCTCTCACGCCAAGGATCCGATGGAAGCTGAATACTGGATCAAGGCAATGGAGAGGCAGCTCGGCATTGCTCAATGTGATGATTGAGAGAAGGTACTCTATGCCTCAGGACAGTTTGAAGGAGCAGCTCTAGATTGGTGGGAGGCATACCAGTATGCGCATCCCAACCGCAACCAGATCACCTGGCAACAGTTCAGTGATGACTTCCGTGCTCATCGTGTGCTGGAAGGACGGATGATCCTAAAGAAGAAGGAATTACTAGCGCTGATGCAGGAAGGGATTAGTGTCACTGCCTATCATGAAAAGTTTCTTGAGCTAGCCCGCTATGCACCAGACGAGGTGTCCACTGACCGGAAGAGGCAGACTCACTTTCGGGGTAGACTATAGGATGCCTTGCAGTTGCAGCTGATGTGCATCACCTTTGCAACCTTGGGTGAGCTGGTCGATGGTGCTTTGATGGTGGAGCACAAGCGCCGTGAGATAGAGGACAAGAAGATGAAGTTCATGAATCAGTAGTCTGGCAGCAATGTTCATCCCCGCTACAACCCCCAGCAGGTGAATCAACAGCGCTCCCAGGGACAGTCAAGCCTTCTGAACCGCAATCAGAACCAGCAGCGTCCCCAATATCCACCACCACCGCAACAATAGCAGCAGTGCTACTAGAACATGCAGCAGAATGCTCAAGCTACCCGCACCACCCAGGCTAAAACCATTCCTGTTGGCCCAAGGGCGTGTTATCAATGCGGTGAACAGGGACACTATGCTAATTCTTGTCCCCGGAGGGTCCCAAACTCCACTAGTCAGAACAAGAACGAGAAGACAGGACCACGGCCAGCTCAGAATGGGAATCAGCAGCAGACACAGGGAAACCATGGCCAGCAGAACTACGCTAAGGGCAGACTCAACCATGTGGGAGTAGAAACTATAGAAGGAGCTACAGACGTGGTAGTCGGTACGTTTCCAGTCAACTCACAACCCGCTATAGTTTTGTTTGATTCTGGAGCTTTACATGCTTTTATATCTGCTGATTTTGTGAAAAAGAACTTGATGCTTATGCAACCTATGGGGAATACCATGTTAGTCAACTCACGGGGGGAGAACTTCGAGTAACATTAGGTTGTCCTAATGAGCAGTTAACATAAGGGGGATAGACTTTGTAGCACACCCTATAGTCTTGAATTCTATCAGAATGGATCTGATCTTGGGAATGAGCTAGCTAGCAAAGTACGAGGTAGTCATACAGTGTTCCAAGCGGGCAGTTCAGTTAGTGGCTCCATAAGGAGAGAAGATTGAGTATCAGGCAACCAAGTCCTCAAAGCATGGTCAGGTCAACCACGCTGAAGGCACAGAGCTAAAGGACATTCGGGTGGTGAACGAGTATCCAGATGTGTTCCCATATGAATTGCCAGGTATGCCCCTGGAACGTGAAGTTGAATTTGTTATTGAACTTATGCCTGGAACAGCACCCATAGCTAAAAGAACATATAGAATGGTGGTAAAAGAACTAAAGAAACTTAAAGAAGAATTGAGGGCCTTACTAGGTAAGGGGTATATTCGTCCTAGTTCTTTTCCTTGGGGAGCCCCGATGTTGTTTGTTGATAAGAAGGATGGGACACAAAGGATGTGCATAGATTACCGAGCTCTCAATTAGGTTACCATTAAGAACAAGTATCTGCTGCCAAGGATCGATGATCTCTTTGATCAGTTGAGGAGAGCTTGTGTGTTCTCCAAGATCGATCTCAGATCAGGTTATCATCAGATGAGACTTTGGGTGACGGATATTCCCAAGACAACTTTCACTACTCGGTATGGCTTGTATGAGTTCACGGTTATGTCTTTTGGGTTGACCAATGCACTGGCCTACTTTATGTACTTGATGAACAATGTGTTCATGGATTATCTTGACAAGTTCGTCCTGGTGTTCATTGATGATATTTTGGTCTTCTCCAAGAATGAGGAGGAACATGAGGAGCATTTGAAGCTAGTAATGCAGAGGCTCAGGGAGCACCAGCTGTATGCTAAGTTGAGCAAGTGTGAGTTCTGGCTGAAGGAAGTATCATTTCTGGCTCATGTGCTATCAAATGGAGGTGTAGCAATTGATCCGAAGAAGGTTAGAGATGTGCTGAATTGGGTACTACCACAGAATGTCAGTGAGATCAGGAGTTTCCTAGGAATGGCAGGTTACTATCAGCGTTTTATTGAGGGATTCTCCAAGATTGCCAAGCCGATGGCATCATTGCTAGAGAAAGATGTCAAGTTTGTTTGGACACTGGAGTGCCAAGCTATCTTTGAGGAGTTGAAGTAAAGGTTGAACATTGCACCGGTATTGGTATTGCCAGATGTTACTAAGACATTCTCAGTCTATTGTGATGTGTCTCGTCAAGGATTGGGATGTGTACTCATGCAGGAGGGTAGAGTTGTGGCATATGCGTCCAGACAGTTGAGGAAATGTGAGCTGAATTACCCGACACATGATCTGGAATTGGCAGCTGTGGTTTATGCTTTGAAGATCTGGGGGCACTATTTGATTGGGCGCAAGTGTGATATCTATACCGATCACAAGAGCCTTAAGTATGTGTTCACGCAATCCGAGTTGAACATGAGGCAATGACGTTGGCTGGAGAAAATCAATGATTTTGATCTGGAGATTCATTACCATCCACGAAAGGCTAACTTGGTGGCAGATGCCTTGAGCAGAAAGTGCTATGTGAATGTGCTTACAAGTATAAATTTGCCAGAAGAGCTTAGCCGGGAATTCGAACGATTGGATTTGGGTATGGTAGCCAATATGACTAAGCTAGAAATGGAGCCAACACTGGAATAGGAGATCCAGAAAGGTTAGTTGGAGGATAAGGAAATCAAGGAATTGATTAAGAAGATTGGAACAGATAAAGTGCTAGGATTCCAATTGGATGATCAAGAAACAGTGTGGTTTAGCGACAAAATAGTGGTGTCAGATCAGCAGCATATCAAGGATATTATCTTACGGGAGGCAGATGATTCCGTGTAGTCCATTCACCCGGGATGTACCAAAATGTATCTGGATATTAAAGAGAGATTTTGGTGGTATAGTTTGAAGCGAGATGTTGCAACACACATAGCTCTTTGCGATGTATGCCAGAGAGTCAAGGCCGAACATCAGAGACCGGCAGGTTTTCTTCAGCCTATGAGAATACCAGAGTGGAAATGGGAAGAAGTGGGTATTGTGGCGGACCACTCCGAAATTATTCCAAGTTAAGTACCCTCAGACCACTAACCACGTAGTCAGGCACTTAATCCGGAATAAGCTGGAGCGCCGTCGGATTAAACCCGATTAAACCACGTACTTAACTAGATCGTAACAGCAGCAGGCCCACACGAAGGTGAGTTCAAGAGATTACAACATTCCACAGATTAAATTACAAACATAGGGTACAAAGTTATTACAGACTGAGTTCAAATTAAAATCAGAGTACACAAGTTTTTGCAGCGGAAATTAAAAGTTCAACAACTGAAATTTAGAAGTTCATTGCAGCGGAAGTAAATAAACTAACGACGAAACAAGTAACTCCGTGATGAGGCCTGCCACGAAGCTACTCCTCCCGATCCTCGCCAGAGGACGGGACCCATTCGATGTGCCAGCCAGGTGGAACCTGGGCAGGCCAAGTCATAGCATCCACATCCAAGATTATACCTGAAAAATAATGCCACAAGCAAGGCTGAGTATACTAATACTCAGCAAGGCTTACCCGTCGGGTGAAAACTACATCACCGACATCTAGACAATGAAAGGCTTTTGGCTGGTGGGTTTGTTTGCCAAAAAGCGACTAAAGGTAGATCCTTGCTTTCAAGTTTTAGCACCGTATTCTAATAAGTTTAACCATTCTAGATTAGCATCCTCTCTAAGCATACAAGTGGAGCAATACAATTTAATTCATAGAACAAATTCATAATCTCAAATTCCACTTATTACTCGATGTGACGTGACGGTCAAGCAGTCTCATTAACCGCGAGAAGCGGACAGTTCGAACCGAATTTGTGCTACCTGGCCAGGGAAAACCCAACACACACGGATACTCTGCTTGAGATAAAAGGTACAAGCATTTCCCAACCTTTCCCATCTATCCACAATTCGGAACCGGGTCCACTTCCTTAGGATGAAGGTTTACTGCTTCACTCACAGCATCACGCATACATCCACGAGTGTACGGCAAGGAAAAACAGAGTTTCCAAGGAGAGATGGCTATCGGCCCTAGCTGCTTCAAGCTGGTACCGGGCTTACCGGCTCCCATATACCGGCATGCATGTGGTACGTTCAAAAACTTGACTTAGTATCCACACCTTCCGACCTTAACCAATTATCAAACACGGACGGGAGATCTACATCTATCCTCCCGCCCGTCAATCCTTATGATTCCAACATAAGTAAAGACGAACAATTCCTATGTCTCGCGAGTGACAGGAAATCACTCGACTTGTAACGAACCTACAGCAATGCTCTACCGAACCTTTCATACTAGTATTGCAAGTCATAGGTACTAGGAAAATATTGCAGCTATGGTATTCAATCAACTCCTAGAAACGTAAATGCACAAACATAGAGAATTCAAGTGCATAATTTAGTAAGATTTAGGTCATGCTCCGGGGCTTGCCTTCCTGCTCGGGCTGAGAGTTAGCTCCTGCGTTGGTCACGTCTGCACCGGCGTCGGGCTCCGGAACTTGCTCCTCTTCTGCGGGGACGAGGGTGTAGTCGCCGTCCGGAAGAACGCCTTCTACATGATATGCATAAGTTTTAAGGCGGCTGCCCTTTTGATGCTAAGACTAGGGCCTTGAAGGCCATATTCACCTAGACATACTTAGATACTTGTATTCTCTTCACAAAAGCAAGTGTTGGTGGTGAAAAAGGTTTTAGTTGAATTCGATGGTGATTGTGTACATATATAAAAGAATTCTAGTTGTTTCTTCACAAAACAGGGTGGCTGTTTTGGGATTTTAAGTTATTCATTTTACTCTAACTAATTTAATCCGAAAAGGTTATTCTCTTTATATAATCCGATTTCCATCTAGATTCCTTCCCATTTTTATTTCTCCCTTTCTGTTCATTAATTTTAGCTATAAACTTTATGACAGCTACTGGAGTATAAGAGCTAAGCTCACCCCAAAAGTCAGCTAATTTCGAGTTACACATAATTTATTAAAAATGTTCAAACAGCTGACTGCAGGAAATGGAATAAAAGCCTATAAAATAGAAAATTCATCTTTTTCAGGAGATCTTCCTACCAGAGCTAGGCATAAGTATGAGGAGGGCTCTGGCCAAGTGGTGGCTCAAAATAACCCTTGGGTAGTCCTCATTATTTTTCTATCCAAAAACACATATTTAAATATTTGTCATCCTAAACAGAGCAAAAATTAAGTTTCTTATTTTTAACATGTGTACTAACAAGTTTTTAGTTCTCCGGAGCAAAATAACGGTTTTTCGCTGCACAATTTATTTTTAACAATTTCTTTACTGCAGAAAGTCAGAAATCACATTTAAATCAATAACTGGAGCTACACACCATATTTTTGAGTCTCCTTTGGACACAAGCTGTCCAAAGCCTATATGCACAACATACCCAAAGCTCAACCCCAGCGGAGCTATGGATTTGAAATGGTGCACAACTTTAGGTTTTCCTAGTTTGATTTTTAATTCAATAACAGTTCACTAAAAGCAATAACATGTCTAATAGAGATTGTAGTTTAGACTCTAACGATTCCAGAGAGTATTTTTGCACATTTTTCCGATTTTTCTACGATTTTTAATCGATTTTACAAGATTCGGGAAAAATCAAATCTAGGGTAAGAATCTATCTTCACCGAGAACCCTAGAACTTTCAAACTTTCGCGAACAGGTCCTGCACTTTTGCACGAAAGACCCTGGAAAGAGGTAGACGATGAACAATGGCCCTCGGGAGCTCGCCGGAGTTACGCCGGGCAAACCACGGCGAACTGGGCTCGGGGAAGAGGGGGAAAAGGGTCCTTGGCTCACCACGAGTCGTTTGGGCACGGTTGGGAGGCCGGGGGTCGACGGAGTTACGCCGGCGACGAGGAGGTGGCGGCGCGGCCGCTGCGGGGTCTGCGCCGGCGAGCTCGGTGCCGCTCGCGGTGGGGGAAGAGGTCCTAGAGCACCAGCAGAGCTTGGGGAAGCCAACGGCGTGCTCGAGGAGGCTCGGGAAGGCTCGGAGTAGGGTCTCGACGGTGAGGTGGTTCGACGGCCGGAAAAGTCGATTTGGGGGAACTTGGAAATTCGAGCTCGGGAATGGGCAATGTGCTGGGGAAAGTTGGGGGAAACGGAGCTAGGGGAGTGGTCAAGCTGTGCGCGGAGTGGATTTGGGAATGGCTGCGTGGACGCGACGAATTTTGCGATGAGCTCTAGTTCGGTCCGTGCGTCGCGAGGAAGAAGAAGGAGGGGGAGCGCGCGAGGGGCTCACTGGAGGTCTGAGCGAGCGAGTGGAGTGAATGAGGGGCTCAGTGGGGTGCTCGAGTGCGTGAGGGGAGTGCGGCATTGCCTCGGGAGCGCGCGAGCGCGTTAATGCTCGACGCGACCCGCCATGGCCGCACAGTGAGCTCGGCGCGAGTGGGGAGGGCGCTGCAGGCGAGGGGGATCGACGCGAACTGCTCGAAGATCGCCTACAGTGTCCTTGGCGCGTAGTGGAACGGCATCTCGCGCCTTGCAGCGCTCGGCGCAGCGCGCTCGCGCGCGCGCGCCCGCGGCGTGCGAGGCGCCATGATGGCGTCCGCGGCGCGAGAGGGAGCGAGGGCGACGGCGGCGAGGTGACGGCTCCACAGTGGACGGACAAGCGCTAGACGACGAACGCCAGGCTCCGCCGCGCCTTGGCCGCGTCAGCGCCGCCTGAGCCGCGCGCCGGCCGCGTGGCGGCCGAGCTCTGGCCGCCGCGGCGCGCGCCAGGGGCACTGTTCACGGGCCGGGGAGCGCCGGGTTTGAATTTGAATTTTCTCCAAAATTTGAACAGAACGTGAAAAAGTGCAAAAATAAAAGTTGTAGATTGAAGGATGGGACACAACTTCCTTTTTGGGATGAACTTGAAATTCGAAGTTTTTCAAGCTCAAAAAGCCCAAAAACAGAAATGTGCCAAAATCGGAAATTTGAGTTTTCGAGGGACTAAACCGCAAAATTTTCAAAAATTCCAAACAGTGACTAGGGTTTAATTTTGATGCCAAACAACTTTTATTTTGGGAGATTTTCAAGTTTAGTACAAAAATCATGAGTTTTCGGTTGGTGCCCAATAATCCCTGTTTTTGGAGTTTAATTTGAATTTTTGGTGAATTTTTGAGGGATGTTTGAATTCAAACCTTAAATCCCTGTTGCATTGATCTTAATTGCATCTCTTAGCTAAATTTGACATCAGAGATGTCACAGCCTACCCCCCTTAAAAGGAATCTCGCCCCGAGATTCGATTACGCTTAATGATAAAGAGGGGAAAAGAAGTACCTCGGTTTAGGAAAGTATGTCGGGGAAAATCTTCCTGAGATAATCCTCGGTTTCCCACGTGGCTTCATCTTCAGAGTGATGACTCCACTGAATTTTATACATTTTAATTCCCTTCCTCCGTGTCTGTCGCTCTTTCTCGTCGAGGATCTTGACAGGATACTCATCATAAGAGAGATCCGGTTCAACCGAGAGTTCCTCTTGTTCAACAACTTCGGTTGGAACACGAAGACACCTCTTGAGTTGAGAAACATGAAACACATTGTGTACCGCTGAAAGTCTCTCGGGAAGCTTCACTTGATAAGCTACCGGCCCACATTGTTGAGTAATTTCATACGGGCCGATATAGCGAGGTGCAAGCTTGCCTTTGAGTCCAAACCTTTGCACACCCTTGGTCGGGGAGACCTTAAGATACACATGATCACCAACTTCAAACTGAAGTGGCTTCCGCCGCTGATCAAAATAACTCTTTTGTCGTGATTGGGCGGTTTTCAGATTCTCCCGAATGATCCCAACCTTTTCTTCGGCTTCTTTCACAAGGTCAGGGCCATAAGTGTACCTCTCGCCTGCCTGGGACCAACACAACGGGGTCCGACATCTCCTACCATATAGGGCTTCGAAAGGTGCCATTTTTAAACTCGTTTGGTAGCTGTTATTATAGGAGAATTCAGCCAGGGATAAACATTTCTCCCAATTCTTCCCATAATGGATAACACATGCTCGAAGCATATCCTCAAGTATTTGATTTACCCTTTCTGTTTGCCCATCGGTCTGTGGGTGATATGCTGAGCTGCGGATCAGTTTGGTGCCTAAGGACATTTGCAATTGCTCCCAAAAGCGTGCTACGAAAAGAGCACCACGATCTGAAATTATCGTCTTGGGTACCCCATGTAGACAAACGATCCGCTCCAAATAAATCTCCGCATACTTTTTAGCAGAATAAGTGGTATTGACTGGAATAAAATGTGCGGTCTTGGTAAGGCGATCCACAATTACCCAAATAGAATCGTGGCCCTGAGGGGTCCTGGGAAGTCCAACAATAAAATCCATACT
The DNA here is from genome assembly GCA_015342445.1 of Digitaria exilis. Taxonomy (NCBI): domain Eukaryota; kingdom Viridiplantae; phylum Streptophyta; class Magnoliopsida; order Poales; family Poaceae; genus Digitaria; species Digitaria exilis. The sequence continues at coordinate 36,764 of JACEFO010001937.1, forward strand.
GATATCTTCCCACTTCCATGAGGGAATAGGTAGAGGTTGAAGCGTGCCTGCTACCTTCAAGTGGCTGGCCTTAACCCGCTGGCAGGTGTCACATTCCGACACATATGTGGCAATTTCTCGCTTCATTCGAGTCCACCAAAAGTTTTGCTTCAAGTCTTGATACATTTTGGTGCTGCCGGGATGAATAGAAAATTTGGAGAGATGAGCCTCATCCATAATCTTCCTCCGGAGTTCCATGTTTTTGGGCACCATGAGGCGGTGTCCAAACCATAGGACTCCTTGCCCGTCTAACCGGAAGCACTTGTACTTCTCCTTCACTTTCTCTTTAGACAATTTTCTTTTGAGCACTTTAACGCCCGCATCATTTAGTTGTGCCATAACAATCTGATCGTGCAAGGTTGGTTCCACTGCAATATGGCTGAAGTACCCGTGTGGAACAATCTCTAAATTGAGCTTTGCCATTTCGTGACACAGGGTGTCAGCGTAGGACTCCACGGTAAGACAATGGCAACGAGCCTTGCGGCTGAGTGCATCCGCAACTACATTCGCCTTCCCGGGGTGATAATGTACACTAAGGTCATAGTCCTTTGCTAACTCCAACCATCTGCGCTGTCTCATATTCAGATGTGCCTGAGTGAAGACATATTTAAGGCTCTTGTGGTCTGTGTATACGTTGCAGGGAACACCCATCAAATAGTGCCTCCACATCTTGAGAGCATGAATGACCGCTGCTAACTCAAGATCGTGCGTGGGTAGTTTTGCTCATGAGGTCGGAGTGCTCGCGAAGCATAAGCGATGACCCGGTTCTCTTGCATGAGAACACAACCAAGACCGGTGCCTGATGCGTCACAATAAACATCATACGGCTTGGTGCAATCCGGCTGAGCCAAAACTGGGGTTGAAGTTAAAAGTCTTCGCAGGGCGTGGAAAGCTTCCTCACATTTGTCATTCCACTCAAATTTAACTCCCTTCTTCAAAAGTTCGGTCATAGGCTTCGCAATCCGAGAGAAATCCGGAATGAAGCGACGGTAGTAGCCGGCTAATCCCAGAAAACTCCGAATCTCGTGAACTGAGGTAGGTGGCTGCCAATCTAGTACCTCTTGTACTTTGGATGGATCTACGGATATACCATCTTTGGAAATCGTGTGGCCCAAAAACTTCACACTCCCTAACCAGAATTCACACTTGGAGAATTTGGCGTAGAGTTGGTGGTCTCGCAGTCGCTGAAGAACAATGCGAAGGTGCTCAGCGTGCTCTTCCTCATTCTTGGAGTATACAAGAATGTCGTCGATGAAAACCACCACAAACTTGTCTAATTCAGACATGAAGACCGAGTTCATGAGGTACATGAAATAGGCTGGGGCGTTGGTGAGTCCAAAAGACATGACCAGGAACTCATAGAGTCCGTAACGTGTGGAGAAGGCAGTCTTCGGAATATCACAAGGTCTGATTTTTATTTGGTGATAGCCAGAGCGAAGGTCAATCTTGGAGAACACTCTGGCGCCAGCTAGTTGATCAAACAGGATGTCAATTCGGGGTAACGGATACTTGTTCTTAATAGTTACCGCATTGAGAGGCCGGTAGTCAATACACAACCTCAAGGAATGGTCCTTCTTCTTCACGAAGATAGCGGGACATCCCCACGGTGACACACTTGGGCGAATGAAACCTTTATCTAGCAATTCTTGGAGTTGAATTTTTAATTCAGCCAATTCATTGGGTGGCATCCTATAGGGTCTCTTTGATATAGGTGCTGTGCCAGGTTGCAATTCAATCACAAAATTCAACGTCCCTATCCGGCGGCATCCCTGGTAAGTCATCCGGAAATACATCGGCATACTCACATACCACCGGAATGTCCTTTAGTTGGGTTTCGACCATAGAATAAGCACACGCATCAACGCAAGTCCGTCGTGGCAGATATAGCACACTCGGGCCATGCGTAGGTGAGTTTATCTCAACAACTCGTTCCGCAATATCTAGGACAACCTTGTGCTGAGTCATCCAATTGGCTCCTAACACAATGTCAATCCCTTCCATACCAAGTAGAATCAAATCAGTAGGAATGTTTTACTTCCCAGCCTGATCGGAACTTTGTGGGTGACTTGGTTGGATGCAATTTTGCCTCCCGCAGTTGATATCACATAGGAGGATTTGGTATGGTATGATTTTAATCCGCATTTCACGTGGAATCTTGTGCTTATGAAACTATGCGTTGCTCCAGAATCAAATAATATCACAGCAGGTTGAGTGCAGATAGGGAAGATACCAGTCATGTCTGGGGCTCCCTCGGGTAAGTCGGCCAAGTTGGTGTAGTTGAGCCGTCCTTGGCGGACTTGCACACGCTGCTGCTGCTGCTTGCCCTTGCCTTGTTGATTTCCAGGGCGCTGAGTTCTGCTGTCTGTTCTGTGGGCAATCCTTGATAAAGTGATCTTGCTTCCACACTTGAAGCATTGATAGCCGGCTCCAGGACGAGCTGGCTGCGGTGTATTCTGCCTGGGTGCTTGCTGCTGCGGCGGTGGAGGGAAACGAGGCGCGTTAAGCGTGGCGGCCTAGCAACCCAACCACCTCCCTGAGGTGCCCTGGACTGCCCCTGCGGTGCAGCCGGGGGAACCAGGCGGAACCTCTGGGCTGCGAGCCAGACGGTCCAGCGGGAGCCTTCTCTTCTTCTCCGCCTTATGCACCGTATTGGCGTCTTCTTGAGCAATGGCAAGGTGACAAGATCACCGTACGTGGGAGCACGGGTAGTGGCCAACGCGCCTTCAGCTTGTGTTAAGGCCACGGCGGAACCTTGTCAAGCTTCTTCTCATCGGAGTCAGCATGGTGACCCGCATAAGGCACAGACCGTTGAAGCCTGAGCGTACTGCAGCACCGTGCGAGTACCTGGTCAGCGCCAGAAACGTCGTTCAACTTCTTCCACCAGACCGGCTCGGAATGGATGAGCTTTGAATGCAGCCTTGAACTCTATCCCACTCAACTACGTGACCCTCCTGCTGCAGGGCCAGGTAGTGTTCTCCACACAAAGGAGAGCTGGGCCGCGGAGCTGCTGCGCCGCGAACACGACCTTGCGACTGCGCGGTGCAAGGCGTGGCCAGTATGGTGAACTTGGACTCAATGGCTCGAATCCATGTGTCGGCCTCCAAAGGTTCGCGGCACGAGAGAAGATCGCGGGTGTGTCGCCAGAAAATCCTCGTATCGAGCCACCTGAGGCTGAGGGGCTCGCTGTTCCTCCCTGCTGCATCATCTGCTGCTGCATCATCTGCTGCTGATGCTGCAGGTCCGAAGAATCTCCGTCTGGGTGGCATACAGTTGCTGCCACGTCGGAGGTTGCTGCGGAGGAGGAGGAGGCGGTGGCTGCTGTTGCCCCTCAGGCCCCTGCTGGTTAGCATTGGAGCGCTAGCATCGTGACCGCTGCGGGTGATTGCCATCTGCAGTAGGGACTTATATTAGCCACATTTCATAAACTTGCATAATGAATGACAAGGTAGAACGTGACATATATTTGAAGTATACTGCGCAGAGATGACAAAACCAGCACGCAGTTCGGGAGAAAATTCATATCTCCAACAGAAACAAGGCATAAGCTCCCATTCGGTTCAGTAGCTCGAAAATTTCATGCTCTACAACTTCATGTTGGGCTCAATTTCAAATTCGGAACTGAACTAAGCCGAAAAGTTCAATCTTTAGCTCTCTGCATTTGCTGTTTTTCAGCAGGCGAAGCGTTGTGGTTTTTTCACTGCCATTCTTCTTTTCGCTATCCAATGGGTGCATTTGGTGGTCATTTAGTTGG
>JACEFO010001938.1:0-18048 GCA_015342445.1 Digitaria exilis
GACGCCCCTCCACGCTCACCCCTCGATACTGAGGAGTGACGTAGATGGGAGGCTGAACTCTCGTCTTGCTTCCGTGCGGCGTTCTCGACCAACGTCTGTGCCTCGAGGTGCAACTTGCGCCCTTCAGGGGTCGCTGGCTGCGGCATGGCCCTGAGCAGTGCGACTGCCGCGATGAGCTTTTGGCTCGTCCGGGGGAGCGTGACGGGGTCGTTATTTCCCCCATCGGTGAGGATGCGAGCGCAGGCCAAGCGTCCCGCCTGCCGCACGTGCACGTCACGCCCGGTGTTTCCATCAGACAGAACGTGGTCGGAACGCGCTGGTGGCAGGGTCTGCTCTTCCCGATGTCGAGCTCGTTGGCGTGGGCAGCTTGTGCCTGACGGTGTGAGCGTGGCTCACGCCCTTGGGGCGAGCAAACTTGCAGGTCCAGTGTCTGCGCGCCTACCGGATCCGCACCATCGTTGTCTTCTTCTTCTTCGTCGTCGTCGTCGGTCGTATGCCCGTCACTGACTCGCTCGGCGTCGCGAGGACGAAGCATTCCCTGGTGGAGTATACTCGTCGTCGGAGTAGCCGAAGTAGTAATCGGGCCGCGGCCTGGAAGCCTCTCGATCTCGTAGACCGGAGTAATCCCATCAGGGTATTCTTGCCCGAGGCGTATTCCTCCCCCGATTTCTAGGTAGAATCGTTAGGTCTTGAGGCGATTGAGGCGACGTACCGAGGCAGGTGGTGGCCCGGTAGTCTCGTACGCGCTTCATCATGTGGCTCACCGATGAAGCGTACGTTGGCCTGCGTCATTCACGTAGCCCGTAGAGGCTGGGACAATGCTGGGGCAGCACGTCGCCCACCCACGGCCGTCGGGAGGAAAGGCATTGCCTGCCGCCCTTGCGTCCATGTGTGGGACACCTCCGTCCCCTTGCGGGGAGGGTGCTGTTAGAACTTGGTGTCGGCGGACATCGCCTTAAGGCGCGTACGCGCCGTGCGCGTGGTCCTCGGGCTTCCCCGTTGTCCGCTTGGGGACTCCGCCGCCGGCGGGGCTGTGGAGCCTCCGGGCGGTTGCTCGGTCCCCTTGAGAGGATGCGCATGAGGTAGCGGTACTGCCGGTCGCCTGGAATTGCAGGCTTCCGAAGCGGATCTCGTATCCCAATTGGGAACAGATTGCTTTCTCCCATCAGGAATCGTCGATGGTCGAAGTTCGCCGTCGGGAACGAAGCAGAAGTGCACAACGCAAGCCCCTACCTGGAGCGCCAACTGTCGGTGCTTGATTTGGTCACACCAGCACTAACAAGTGATTGCGCGCTGCTAACCACTCGCTCCGATGGCGGATCTAGGTGATGAACTTTGGACACAAGGGTTTTATTCTGGTTCCGGCTACGTGTCCGTACGTCCAGCAGTAGTGCGTAGTTAAAGAAGTTTTGATCGTCAGCACATAGGTGTGAACGCATTTTGTAATGACACTGACACCACTTCCTTCACGTGACACCGACATAGCCTCCCATCACACGCGGCTGGAGCTTTGGTCGAAACACGACACGACCTTGTGCGACACGCAACGCTCGGACTTCGCCATGGCCCGCAGCTTGCCTGTAGGTCATACATGACACCAGCGACACACACGCGGACCACACACACGAACAGGACGCACACCACACATGTCGAGCTTGTTTCTAACAGTGACGCTGGATGGATAGGGGTCACAGTGAAAAGAGAATCGCCAACACTTATAATGCTAGACGCTTTTAAGGAGGAAGATGGTTCAACCTTGAGTAAAGTGCCAGAGCTTAAAAAACAGATTTTTTTTTTAGAAAATGAGCCTTTAAACAGATTTTTTTTTTTTGAGAAATGAGCTTTAACAGATTTTGGTTTTTTTTTTGAGAAAATGAGCTTTGAACAGATGACAAAAAATATGTTATGCGTGGGACGACAATGCTCCGTGCAGGCCCAAGCCCAGCCTAGCAGCTTGGTGTTGCATGTGGCCTCTATTATAAACTGCAAATAGCTCCGCCTCCGCCAGTGGTTTCCGATCGACAACACTGGAAAACCCGCCGCCCACTTGAGAAAACCCTAATGCCCCAAGAGTCCTCTATATAACCACGCGTCAGAGAGCTCTGTCCCTCACGCCGCCACCATCTCACATGTGAAGCTTTTTCCTCTATTCCGTTCTCCACACCTCGCTCATCCACAGATTTGGATCAGCAGTTTGTTTATGTTGTTCTGTGTGCAGCTGCATGTTTGGTCAGCCTTCTTTTCGATTGTTTTCTTTTTGATGATGGGGGATTTGAGTTGTTTATCGGGTTGAGGACGGTGAAGATTGTATCTATTGGTCTCGTTCGTCGTAATTGGCATCTGTGTGCCTTGCCGACCATTCTGATATATCACCACCCATATTCCGAGTCCTCTTCGCAACCACAATCAGCAGCCCCCATCCAGATTTCACTTTGTTGCTTTCTTACGCCTATTTTTAGATCTGTAATGGTGACCGATGATTAAATTTTAAAAAATAGACAAGCATATGTCTGAATCCTTCTATGTGGAAAGCCTAATCTTCTCTATGAGGTCAAGATCTTTTTATTTTTAATGTGTTTTGTTTTTTTATTTTTTATTTTTGATTGATTGCTTTGGCCTATGACAAACCATTTGGTTGTTAATACTTGTATGATCTTGTGATTACAAAACCATTACTGCCTTCCTTCTGAGCCCTATTTATATTTGGAAAAAGTCCATTTTTGGCCATCGAACTCCAAAACCGGGTATCTTTGACCATCCAACTATCAAAACCGTTTAGATTTGGCCATCGGGCTGTTTTGATGAGTGCTTTTAACTTTTTTATTTACAATTTAGTCCTTAGATCTTAAAATGATTATTACTTTTTGCTCGTAACTCCGATTTAGGTGATTCTTATGGTCACGTGTTACTAACGATGGACACTATATTTTAAAGTGATATTTATACTATTTTATCACTATTTGTTATATTATTTTTTCATTGTTGTGTATAAAAAATAATATAAAAAAATAAACAAACAATTATAAAATAATATAATCAATATTTTAAAATGTAAAGCTCATCGTTACGAACACATGACCAAATATAATCACTTAAAACGGAGATGCAAGAAAAAATAGTAATCATTTTAACATCCAAGGACTAAAAAGCACTAAATTAGTCCATTTTAATCCTTGGATCTTAAAATAATTATAATTTTTTTCTCCTATTTCTGATTTAAGTGATTCTAGTGGTCATGCATTCATAACGATGAACTTTATCTTTTAAAATATTGATTATATTATTTTATAATTGTTTGTTTATTTTTTATATTATTTTTTATACACAACAACAAAAAAAATTAATATAACAAGGAGTGATAAAATAGTATAAATATGTCGGTGCCTGATTTGGTCGCACCGGCACCGACGAGTGATTGCGGTGCTAACCACTCGTTTCCCGATGGCGAGAGTGAGAGACAAGGGTTTTATCCTGGTTCCGGCCACGGACCGTACGTCCAGCAGTGGTGCGATGCACCTGGTTACGTGTTGCTCGTAGTAGGGGTTTACAAGCAAGGTGGGAGAGGGAGATAAGCTCCTAAGTCCCAGGCTATGGTGTGTGGGTGCGTTCTAGAGTGGGTATGAACTCGTGTTCTTCTCGTTCCTCTCCCCTTTGCATGAGCTTCCCTCCCCCCTTTTATAGACCAAGGAGGAGGGAACGGATACATGCGTTCGTGTCGTGACGTGGTCGTGGCGCTGACGTCGTTTGGTGCACTGTGCTGCCCATGCCGTGTACCACGCGGGCGGGAATCGCGCCTTCCTACTCCGGCTGACGGCATGGCGACAGTTGACGTAACGTCCTCGAGTGACGGTCCACGGCTTCGAGGGTAGAGGTCTTCGTACGGCCGCCTGGGTCGGGGTTCGGTAGCTTCCTTCGAGGGTTGCTTTCGAGGGCAGTGGCGCATCCGAGGCGGGCGGAGTCAAAGGAGTGGTTGGCACAGTGTTACTGCCAGGTTAGGTTTGCCGTGCGGCGTGGCGCTCAGAAGTCCACTGTGCGATTGGATTTGACCGATGTCTTCTCCGTGGCATGGGCGGTGACATGACGCAGCGATTCCCCCGCTTTTTGACCGCGTGGAGGGACGACATCATGTCTTGAAGTGATAGATCGCAGAGCGAGGGCGTCGTTCCCGGCGTGGCGGGCTCGAGCATGGACCGCATGCTCGAGCTAGCCGACCCTCGTACGAGACGGAGATCCCTGCTCGAGGGTAGTTGTAAACCTCGAGCTCGGTTAGGCTCGATCGTCACGGACATCCCTGCTCCAGGGTGGTCGTCTACCTCGAGCGGGATGGGTTCCAAGGAAGGAGTCGTCGTGACGGGCCTTTGCCGGGCTGCAGAGCCGGGCCGACGTCGTCGTAGGCCTTTGTTGCTAAGTAGTTTAGGGCCCAAGTTAGGGTACCCTTTTCCAGGGTCCCGACAGTAGCCCCCGAGCCTTCGCAGGGATGAGGTTTTCATCCTGCGAAGGCTGGAGTTCGCCGAGGCTTTCGAGGCCTTCGTTTCTTCGTGGGTTCCGGGAGTCCGTGGGGGCGCGCTAGCGCACCCGCGGGTGTAGCCCCCGAGGCCTTGGGAGAGTGGTTGACACTCTCTCAAGGTCTCAGCCTGATGCACAGAGCATTTGCTGCTTCCTCCAGTGTGGGTTCGTCCACTGTGCCTGAAGTAGGGGGAATTTCGAGCTTTCTACGTGCCTCGAGCCCCTGTTTGAGGGTGCTGAGGAGGAGGCGACCCATGCTTCCCTCGGTGGGATCGAGCCACGGGTGCCTGCTTGAGCTGTTAACGGGTGGTTCGAGCGGACGTCCATACCCCATTCGATAGGGGTAGGCTCGTGGTCACAGGACACGCCCGTAGAAGCCTTTCGCAAAGTATGCTAGATGGGACTCGACCTCATTCGATAGAGGTCGAGGGCTCGATGCTCCCCCTCGAGGGGTCCCTCGATCTAGGCACTTTTGCCCGGCCTCGAACATAATCAGCTGGCTCCCTCGAGCGTTCGAGCTTCGAGGGTACCGTCGATTATCCCTGACTCGGTTGATCTGAGGCCCTTGTCGAAACCCTTCGTAGGCCCAAGGTTCGAACCCCTGATCAGTAGCACGATGGCTTCTTCAATTCGAGGAAGAAACCATCGAGCGTGATTTCATGGTTCCGCTCCGCGCGGGTTTTCGAGGTTTTCGAGACCTCTTTCCCTCGAGGGGGCGTCCTCGAGCCTTCGAGCTTTGAGGTCCCTCCTTTGAGGGTGGGCGTCTTGAATGCGCCCTCGTTCTGCGCGAGTCATGATGACCCGTAGCGAAAACTTCGCGGTTTCGTGCGATCGTGGGAGAAGTGGGAGAAGCGGGCGCGCTTTCTCGGGTGAGGCGTGCGGGCGCAGTTTGACACGACCGCACGCCTGCCGCGCCAGACTCCTCGAAATTTACGGCGCAGTTACTCGATTGCGCGGTTGACGCGGCCCGTGCCGTTACGTCTCCCGGGGGCAGGCCTGGCTGTCAGTCTAGGGACTGTCGCGTCAAGGCTGGAGTCCTGCCGTGCTTAGCTCCGCGGGGGGAGTATAAATAGCACGGCAGTGTCCATGCCAAGGGTACGCTTCCCTTTGCGTTTTCGCCTTAGCCTTCAGTTCCCTTTGCCCTAGCTTTCGCCTTCGTCTTCTTCCTTCGTCCGAGCTCTCCCTCCTCCGTCATGGCCCAGTTCGCCGATCCCGCGCCATGGAAGCCGTCCAACGCCACCAAGCATTGTTTGGACGGCTTGGTGGAGGTCGGGGTGCTGCCGCCCAACGTCGACGGCGAGCCGCCCGTCTGGATCTCGCCGGGGCCGCTACGGAGCCTGATCCGCCGAGGGGCTACGTCGTCAGCTTCGCTCGTTTCCATGAGCGGGGCTTTGGAGTTCCGGTGGGGAGGTTCATGCGAGCGTTGTGCTTCCACTACAAGGTGGAGCTGCACAACTTCTCGCCGAACGCGATCTCGCAGGCGGCGTCTTTCGTCGCCACCTGCGAGGGTTATCTCGGCATCGAGGCCCATTGGGACCTTTGGTGCCACCTCTTCGTCGGCGAGCTTTTCTTGGAGTACGTCTCCAAGGGGGTTCGTCGCCCTGCTCGCGACGGCGGCCTGGTGCTCCAAGTTCGGAAGGGGCGCAAAGACCTCTATATCCCGAGCTCCATGGTTTCCAACAACCAGGACTGGGATAAGGGATGGTTCTACCTCCGCAACGACGGAGGACATCTGCCGCCCTACACCGGCCTGCTACTGACGGAGAAGCAGCCCGACTGGCACTTCGGCGTGTCGCCGCCGTCGCGGAAGAAGAAGCTCGACCCGCTGGTGGACGCGCTCCAGCGGCTTTCGAGGCTCGGCCTCACCGCTGGCGGGGTCATCGCCAACTTCCACCGGCGGCGGGTGCTTCCCCTTATGCGGCGGAGGCTCTCGTTGTACGAGATGACTCCCGATGCCGACCTCACCGGCACGGTGATGGCGGCGGAGCCATTGCCCGTCGCCACCGCCGTGCAGCGCGCGCGGCGCGCCGTCGACAAACTGCCGGACGACCCTTGGGCAGTGCCGATGCGGCCCGAGGATGGCTATTTGAGCCTCGTAAGTGATCCTCGATCTTTTCTTTTGTTTTTTTTTGGGTTTTGTCCTCGTGTTTCCGACCTTACGAATGGTGCCTTGCAGGGCGTATCGCGTGGCCACTACTCCAAGCCTCCGGTCCCCGAGGACAAGGCCGTCAACCGCGCCCTTGCCGAGAAGGCGAAGGAGGCCAAGGCTCGGAGGGAGGCTCGATTGCAGCGGAAGGAGCGGAAGAGGCAGAAGCTCGAGGCGGAGAACCGCGAGCGGGCGAGGCGGGGGCTCTCACCGCTTTCCGCGCCAGAATCCTCCACCGACCGTGATGGATCTGACGAAGACGGCGGGGCGAGGAGCCCGTCCCCGTTCGAGCTTCCCATCGGTGGGCCCGCCCCCGCTGCGGCGTCTGGGGGCGGTGGTGAGGGAGGTCATCGACCTCGGGGACACCGCCGTCGACCGCGGTGCCTTACGTCGAGCGTCCCGAGGGAACCCAGGGCCAAGATGAGGCCCCTCCGTCGACCGCGGGGCCTTCCTCTGAGGGTCCATTGGGGCAGCACCGGCTGCCCTCGAGGAACCTCGGGGTGGAGGCGAGGTCCCCGAGCGGCCGAGCGCCGTCGAGGAGGCCCCGGCCCCGTGGGGCGGAAGCGGAAGTCCCCAAGTAGAGCCCGTCGACTCTACGAGGGGTGAGGAGGCCTCGAGGGTAACCCCCCAGGGGGAAACCGTCGTCTCCGTGGGAGACGAGGCCTCGAGGACGGGCTCTCAAGGGGAAACCGTCGCGGCCACGGGAGGCGAGGTCCCGGGGGCAGCTCCCGTTCCGGCCTCGAGGCCAAAACGGAAACTCCCCTTCGTGCGGTAAGTTTTCCTTGTCGCTTGCTTGTCGTTGGTGTTTCGTTTTTTGCCTCTAACCGAGCTTCTTTTTTGTGTCACAGTCGCTCTGGGGGCGGAGCACGCCTTCCCTCGCGCCAACCAAGGCCCTCAAGATCGGGTCTAGCTCGTCGCCGCACCCGTCCTCGCAGCTCCTGGGCCCGACGAACGAAGTCGTGGAGGACTTTGTTACGTTTTTCGACACCCAGGCGGAGCTGCAGGCCCGGCAGCAGCCGCGCGAGGAGGCGCCTCCGGTCCTCGAGGGGCCAAGGCCGCCTCAGCTCCTCGAGGGCGCGGTCGAGCCCCACGTCGAGGCAGCTCGGCCCGAGGAAGCCAACCCCGCGCCTGGGGAGGCTCTTCGCGTCGAGGAGCCGTCTGCGGCGCCCGTGGAGGCGGACGCCGTGGTGGTCCCTCCGCATGAGGGGGGCGAGAGGCGAACCCATGGCGGCGGGTTCCCCACTTGACGGAGCTGGCAGAGGCCCTGGGGGTTGGGGCCCCCGTGACGCAGGGGCGCGAGAGTGGCGGGGCCGCGCCGTCGACTCTCATCACGGTTCAGCCGGGGCCAGCGGCGGCCTGGTCCTACGAGGCGCATGCCCGTGGAAGCGCGGAGATGTGGCAAGCCCGCAGCGTGCTTTCCCCAGCGGTTCGTCGACGAAGCCGTGGCAGAGGAGACTCTGTGGGAGGTCCAGTCGTCACACGGCTTTGGACGTTCGCAGGGCGCTGCAGGACATCCTCCGTCTTCACGACGATGTCGGCAAGGTCCACCGGGTACGTCTCGGTGTAAGTGATGTTTTTGCCATGCCTTATTTTTTCAAAGAAGGCTTATCTCTTTTTCTTTCCGCAGGAACTCCGCAAACAGGCGCTCGCGAAGAACGACCAGATTGCGGAGTTATCGCTGGAGCTCCGTCGCTTGTCCGGGGCGCTCGAGGCTCGAGACCGCCAGCTGGACGACCTTCGAGGTGCTCGGGACCAGGCCCTTGCCCAGGGTCGGGAGAAGGGCGAGGTCATCGCTTGCCTCGAAGGCTCGGCCAGCGCCCTCCGCGAGCAGCTCGCGAACCGCAATGACTGGCTGGAGAACGAGCGGGCTGCGCGTCGCGCGGCGGAGCTGGCGGTCGCGGAGGAGCGGCGTCTCGCGGTCGAGGCTCGAGACCGGCTCGAGCGGGAGCAGACTGCTCGGGCCACGGCGGAGCGGCAGGCGCGAGAGGTGGAGCAGCGGGCCCAGGAGGCGGAGAGGGCCCTCGAGGCTGCTCAGGGACAGGTCGAGGGTAAGCTGATTTGGCTCGAGCTCTGACCCTTTCGTTTTGTTGCTTTTTGGCTGACTCTTGTTGGTGCAGCATTGAAGCAGGCGCTTCAGGCCGAGACCGAGTCGAAGGAGGCCGTGCTGGTGGCGCAGACGGAGACCCAGCGCGAGCTCGATGAGCTGGTGCAGGCGGCCTCGGCCGCCTGCAACAAGATTGCTGGTCCCGGCCTGCAGTTTGGGAGCACCCTCGCAAGCCGCGTTCGAGCGCTTGGGGGCCACTTCACTTCGCGCGTGAAGGAAGCCCTTCTGCTCGGAGTTCGGAAGGCGCTTGGAGTGGTTACGACCCACTACCAAGCGGACCTCTCGAAGCTCGCCGCTGGGTACGTCGTCGCCGACAACCTCAACGACGAGGAGGCGGTGGCGGCGATGGACGAGGCCGATGCTGCTGCTGACGGGACGGCGCGAGTGCTTGCCGGCTACTTCGAGGGCGCCCTCTTTCCTGGCGAGGACGGCGGCGGCTGGGACGACCTTGGCGGCGGGGGCGATCCCTGAAAATCTCGGGCCATCGAGCCCGATTGTAAAGAAGTAGATTAGGATTTCGAACTCCTTTTTTGTAAGACTGATTTGCTCGTATCTTACTGAACGTCGTTTATTTTGCTTTAAACGTGATGTTATTTTTATGCGGTGCCTTCGCGACATGCATTAGTCCGATGCTTGTGCCTCGAGGGGAGAGCGTTGCTAGGATCGTTCGTACGTGAATGACTTGGGCGGAGGGAAGTGAGGTGTTGCCGTAGCCTCGAGGCGTAAGCGAACACTCGGCTCAGGCGACCCTGCCCTTGTCCGTTTCACGCCTAGCGTGTCTCCTTCGAGGTTTCGCAAAGGATTTTTCTTTTGAAAAGCGACGATTTTTTCGAGGGTTAGCCCCCATGTAGCCCCCGAGGGAGGGATGGCTCTACCGAGGGTAGAGCCAAACCTCCCTCGAAGCTTGAAAAGAATAAAAGTTCGTTTTAATTTCTTCCAAACTGTGGGGGTAACAGCGTCGACACTTAATTCAAAAGAACTTGCACAAAACTAGAGTATGTACAAAGATTTCGAGGGCCGCGGGGCCACTCTAGGGATAGAAACGACGTAGCTGTTGGATGTTCCAGGCGTTCGTGAAGACGTGCCCGTCCTCGTCAGCTAGCTTGTACGTTCCGGGCTTGAGAACTTCGGCGACGATGTATGGCCCCCTCCCACGGGGGTGAGAGCTTGTGCCGCCCTCGGTTGTCCTGTCGAAGCCTCAATACGAGGTCTCCTTTGCAGAGATCTCGGTGCCGGATCCTTCGAGCCTGTTGTCGACGTAGGCTCTGCTGGTACCTTGCCGAGTGGAGTAAAGCCACGTCTCGAGCCTCGTCGACCTGGTCGAGCGAGTCCTCTCGAGCTTGGCAATTTCGCTGCTCTTGGTACGCTCGGAGCCTAGGGGACCCATATTCCAGATCCGTAGGGAGGATGGCCTCTGCCCAAAGACGAGGAAGTATGGGGAGAACCTGTTGCTCTGCTTGGGGTCGTTCTCAGACTCCAAATCACCGATGGTAGCTCTTGCACCCACTTGTGTCCAAACTTCTTCAGTTTGTTGTGAATTCTGGGCTTTAGGCCTTGTAGAATCATGCCATTGGCACGTTCTACTTGGCCATTCGTCTGTGGGTGAGCCACTGCTGACCAATCCACTCGGATATGGAAATCGTCGCAGAACTTTAAGAACTTCTTTCCTGTGAATTGCGTACCATTGTCGGTGATGATGGAGTTGGGAACCCCGAACCGATGGATTATATCGGTGAAGAAGAGCACCGCCTGCTCAGACTTGATCCTGCTGATGGGTCGAGCCTCGATCCATTTGGAGAATTTGTCGATGGCCACCAGCAGGTGTGTGAAGCCCCCGGGTGCCTTCGCCATTGGCCCGACAAGGTCGAGGCCCCATACGGCAAAAGGCCACGTAATGGGGATGGTTTGCAACGCCTGAGCGGGTAGGTGCGTCTTGCGCGCGTAGAACTGGCACCCTTCGCAGGTCCGTACCACCTCCGTGGCGTCCGCCACGGCAGTGGGCCAGTAGAAGCCTTGTCGAAAGGCGTTACCCACGAGCGTTCGTGGAGCGGCGTGATGCCCGCACACGCCCGCGTGAATGTCAAGGATAAGCTCTTTTCCTTCGGGTATCGGGATGCAGCGTTGCAGGACCCCCGAGGCTCCCCGTCGGTACAGCTCCCCCTCGATGATAAGGAACCGCTTGGCTTTCCTCGCTACGCGCCTTGCCTCCGTTCGATCGCTAGGCAAGACGCCTCCGTCGAGCCAATCGAGGTACGGGCTCCGCCAATCTCGAGGTGCCGAAACCTCGTCAATTTCCATTGCCTCCGCCTCGTCCTCATCTCCCGAGCAGGCTTCGTATCCCATAGGCTCGTCCTCGTCCGCCAAGAGCTCCGCGCTCGTGGGGTCGAGGGCGGACGTTTGAGCGTCGGGTACGGTCGAGGCTTGGGTCGAGGCGGTGAGGGTAATCGAGGGTACGTCGATGTCCTTGGCAAAGACGTTCGGGGGAACGGGGGCTCGCCCCGACGCGATCTTCGCCAATTCATCGGCTTCCTCGTTGTACCTTCGTGCGATGTGGTGAAGCTCGAGGCCGTCGAACTTGTCTTCGAGCTTACGTACCGCCTGGCAGTACGCCGCCATTTTTTCGTCGTGGCAGCTCGATTCCTTCATCACTTGATCGACGACCAGTTGCGAGTCGCCGCGAATGTCGAGGCGCTTAATGCCGAGCTCGAGTGCGATTTTCAAGCCAGCAAGAAGCGCTTCATATTCCGCCATGTTGTTGGACGCAGGGAAGTTGAGCCGCACAACGTATCGAACGTGCTCCCCGCGGGGTGAGATGAAGAGTAGGCCGGCGCCGGCGCCGGTCTTCATCACCGACCCATCGAAGTACATTTCCCAGCAGTCGAGGCTGGACTTCGAGGGAGGGAGCTGGGTGTCGGTCCACTCAGCCACGAAGTCAGCCAAAGTCTGGGACTTGATGGCTTTCCTCGGTGCGTAAGCGAGGGTTTCCCCCATCAGCTCCGTCGACCATTTCGAGATTCGCCCAGAGACCTCGCGGTTCTGGATGATTTCGCCCAGCGGAAAGGACGACACGACGGTCACCGGGTGGGCCTCGAAATAGTGTCGCAGCTTGCGTCGAGCCAGCACGATGGCGTAGACCAGCTTCTGGATGTGGGGATACCTCGTTTTGGTCTCAGATAGGACCTCGCTAATGTAGTACACCGGTCGCTGGACTGGCAGAGAGTGTCCTTCCTCGTTCCTTTCTACTACTATGACCGCGCTGACGACTTGAGTCGTTGCTGCGACATAGAGGAGGAGAGGTTCGCCCTCTTTCGGTGAGGTAAGGATCGGCGTGTTTTGTTAACGCAGTTTTGAGTCGGTCAAGAGCTTCCTGAGCCTCCGCAGTCCAGGTGAAGTGCTCTGACTTCCTCAAAAGTCGATACAGAGGCAACCCCTTCTCTCCGAGACGAGAGATGAAGCGGCTTAGGGACGCTAGGCACCCCATCACCCCTCTGTACGCCCTTCAGGTCACGGATCGGTTCCATCTGTTGGATGGCCGTGACCTTCTCGGGGTTGGGCTCGATGCCTCGTTCGGAGACAATGAAACCCAGGAGCATGCCTCGAGGCACACCGAAGACGCACTTCTCGGGGTTGAGTCTTACTCCGTGCGCCCTGAGGCAGCCAAAGACGACCTCGAGGTCGCGCACCAGGTCGTCCGCCTTCCTGGTTTTTACGACAATGTCGTCGACATACGCTTCTACGATACGACCTATATGATCCCCGAAGACGTGGAGCATACAGCGTTGATACGTGGCCCCGGCGTTTCGAAGGCCGAAGGGCATCGTAACGTAGCAGTACATGCCGAAAGGAGTGATGAAGGAAGTCGCGAGCTGGTCGGACTCCTTCATCTTGATCTGATGGTAACCGGAATACGCATCAAGGAAACATAAAAGTTCGCATCCCGTCGTGGAATCCACAATTTGGTCTATACGTGGTAAAGGAAATGGGACTTTTGGGCATGCTTTATTCAAGCTGGTGTAGTCTACACACATTCTCCACTTCCCACTTTTCTTTTTTACTAGTACAGGATTTGCCAGCCACTCGGGGTAAAACACTTCCTTGATGAATCCGGCCTCCAACAGCTTGCGTACCTCCTCACCGATCGCCCGCCGTTTCACTTCGTCGAAACGGCGGAGACGTTGCTTGACCGGCTTGGAGTGGGGGCGGATATCAAGAGAGTGCTCGGCGACCTCCCTCGGAATGCCTGGCATGTCCGAGGGGCTCCACGCGAAGATGTCTGCGTGAGCGCGGAGACAGTCGACGAGCACCACTTCCTATTTGTCGCTGAGGGAAGAGCTGATCCTCAACACCCTGCCGTCGGGGCTATCGGGGTCGAGGGGAACAGTCTTGGTGTCCTCAGCGGGCGCGAAGCTCCCCTGCTGCCGTTCGTTGGCATCAGGGAGCGTGTTGACGATTGCTTCGAGATCTGCCACGAGGGTCTCATCGAGGGCAAGAGCCTCTGCGAGCTCGATGCTCTCGATGTCGCACACGTAGGCGTGCTCGACCGTCGGACCGACCGTGATGACTCCGTGAGGCCCTGGCATCTTCATCTTGAGGTAGGTGTAGTTGGGGATGGCCATGAACTTGGCGTAGCATGGCCTTCCCAAGATGGCGTGGTAGGCTCCCTTGAAGCCCACTACCTCGAAGGTGAGTACTTCCTTGCGGAAGTTTCCCGGGGTTCCAAAGCAGACAGGCAGGTCGATCTGCCCGAGGGTTTGGACGCGCTTTCCGGGCGCGACCCCATGGAAGGAGGACTTGTTGGGCCGCAGCTCGTTGGTGCTGATCCCCATAAGCTCCAAAGTTGGAGCGTACAGGATGTTGAGGCTGCTGCCGCCATCCATGAGCACCTTGGAGAAGCGCGTGTTGCCGATGACGGGGTCGACGAGAGAGGATACTGCCCGGGGTTCGGGATATGGTCGGGATGGTCTTCGCGACCGAACGAGATGGTCTCCGATGACCAGTCGAGGTACGAGGGGGTCGCTGGGCGGACCAGCATGACCTCTCTACGTTCCCTCCTCCGCTGTCGAGGCTTCAAGTTAGCCGCAGGACCTCCCGTGATGAAGAACACGTGTTTCCACCTCGGGGTATCCGTCGTCATCCTTGGCTCCACCCATCCTTGGGCGGACCGCCATCCTTTCGAGGGATGCGGTTGTAGAACTTCCGCAGCATCTCACACTGCTCGAGGGTGTGAGCGACCGCGGTCTTGTGGTAAGGGCACGGCTTCTTGAGGAGGTCGTCGAAAAACACAGCCCCACCACGCGGGGACCTCGAGGTCCCCTGTGGTTAGGGTCGACCGCGAGGGCCTCGTCCTCGACGTCGCCCGTCCCGCGGGGGGCCGGGGCTTCTTTCCCTTCTTGCCGTGTTTTCGTTTTTTCGAGGGGCCCTTCGCCTTATCGTCCTCCGCGGACGCTTCCTCGGGGCGTTTCCCCTTTTTGTCGTTGAAGATGGCGTTGGCCGCCTCTTCCCCCGAGGCGTACTTCGAGGCTATCTCGAATAGCCGGTTCGCGTCGGGGGGTGGGCTCCTCCCCAACTTGCACACCAAGCTATAGCAGGTGGTGCTTTCGAGGAAAGAGTGGATGATTTGGTGGTCGGAGATGTTGGGGAGCTCGGTGCAGCGCTTGGAGAAGCGCCGGATGAAATCCCTCAACGACTCGCCAGGTTTTGCCTGCACCCCCGAAGGTCCCACGTGTTTCCGGGCGCGTCACGTAGGTGCCCTGGAAATTTCCCACGAAGGTCTCGACCAGGTCGTCCCAGTCGCGGCATCCGGTTCGGGGGCAGGTGCTCGAGCCATGTCCGCGCGGAATCTTGCCAGGTGGAGTGGCAGATTGCGGATGATCATGGCGTCGTCTGTGGCGCCGCCCGAGCTGGCACGCTAGGCGGTAGTCATTGAGCCATACCCTGGGGTCCGTTTCCCAGAGTACTTGGTGATGGTTGTAGGCTGTCGGAGCGGGGGGAATCGGGGCAGTGCGGATGTTGTAGCTGAACACCCGCGTGCCCGCTGGCTCTGGAGTCGCATCCCGGTTCCGCCCTACGTCGGTGCGCCCCGCGCTGGTTGGTCCAGGCTCCCTCTCGCCGCCTGATTTCGTTCAGGGTATTGCGAGCGTCGCCATCATCGTCCGTGCCACGGGTGTCCCGGAGGCGTGACCTCGCGGGTTCCCTTGCTGGAAACGTTCGTGTTTCGAGTGCGCACGTGGCTCGCTGGCGTGGCGTCGCGCCGTGTCGCGGCGGGAGTTGCCCGGGATTGTGCTCGCGCCCTGCCGTTGGGTCGGGGTGAGCGTACCGAGGATTCCCCTCCTCGTTCGCCCTTCGAGGCTGAGGAGCGTCGAAGGCGGGAGGCCGAGCTCTCGGCATGCTGTCGGGCAGCATGCTCGACCAGCTTTTGAGCCTCGAGGTGCAGTTTTCGCCTTCGGGGGTGGCTGCCTCCGGCATGGCTCGGAGCAGCGCGGCCGCCGCGATGAGCTTCTGGCTCGTTCTGGGGGCGAGATCGTCGTCTTTGCCCTCAGCGAGGATGCGGGCCTGAGCCACTCGTCCCGCGTGTCGGGCGTCCGTGCCGCGTTCGTCGTCTTGCTTGGCTGGTTCGCGGTCGGAGCGCGCGCTGGTGGCGAAACGTCACCACTAGCTCGTGGCCGATGGCGCGCGATCCGCTCGTCTCTCGGGAAGGAGAGTGATCCGATGGGTCCGACGGCTGCGCGCCTGTCAGATCTAACGCCATCGTTGTCCCCCTGGTCGTCACCACCCGCCGTCGTCGTCCGACGTCGACGCCTCGCTGGCTTTGTCGTTCGTTGATGACGAAACACTCCCTGGTTGGGTCATTACTCATCATCGGAATACTCGAAGCATGTAATCGCCGCTGTTTGAAAGGCAATAAAGGCCTCTGGGTCGCGGAGACCCGAGTAGTCCCAACCAAGGTGTGTACGCATAAATGCGTGTCCATCATTGGACTCTATGCGGGAAACGCGGGCAATGGGGTCGGCGAAGTCTTCCTCGGAGACGGGGTGGCAATAAGGTTGGGTCCGCCATACACGCACCTATATAGTGCGGATGGAGGAGGCGTACGCATCCGCGGAGTTGCGTAGCCCGCGTAGGGATAGGAATGCAACCGTCGTAGCGCGTGGTGCAGACATGGGCCCTGCGGAGGAAGGGAGCAGCCCTCTCCTGTGACCCTGACTGCAGGACGTCCCCATTCCCTCGCAGAGGGGAACGTCGACGTCGGCGGCGCGGCCTCGCGTGCGCGTGCTCGTCGTGCACGAGGATCCTGGACGACTCCGTCGTCGCGGTGTCGCTGGTTGCTGATGATGAGGCTCCGGAATAGCTTGGATCCTGCTGGAGGATGGGCATGTGGTAACTCATCGCCAGACGCCCGAATCGCAAGCTTCCGAACCAGATGCTCCCGGCCCGCTGGGAGCAGATCGCTCTCTGCCCAGCGGAGGCCGTCCTTCGCCGAGTTCCCATTCGGGAACGTGAGTTGCGCGCAGCGCTGGCCCCGCTAACCTGGCGCGCCACTTGTCGGTGCCTGATTTGGTCGCACCGCACCGACGAGTGATTGCGGTGCTAACCACTCGTTTTCCCGATGGCGAGAGTGAGAGAGAAGGAGTTTTATCCTGGTTCCGGCCACGGGGCCGTACGTCCAGCAGTGGTGCGATGCACCTGGTTACGTGTTGCTTGTAGTAGGGGTTTACAAGCAAGGTGGAGAAGGAGATAAGCTCCTAAGTCCCAGGCTATGATGTGTGGGCTGTGCGTTCTAGAGTGTGTATGAACTCGTGTGTTCGTGTCGCTTCTTGCTCTCGTTCTTTTTCCTTTGCATGAGCTTCCCTCCCTTTTTATAGACCAAGGAGGAGGGAACGGATACATGCGTTCGTGTCGTGACGTGGTCGTGGCGCTGACGTCGTTTGGTGCACTGTGCTGCCCTGCCGTGTACCACGCGGGCGGGAATCGCGCCTTCCTACTCCGGCTGACGGCATGGCGACAGTTTGACGTAACGTCTCTCGAGTGACGGTCCCACGGCTTCGAGGGTAGAGGTCTTCGTTACGGCCGCCTGGGTCGGGGTTCGGTAGCTTCCTTCGAGGGTTGCTTTCGAGGGTAGTGGCGCATCCGAGGCGGCGGAGTCAAAGGAGTGGTTGGCACAGTGTTACTGCCAGGTTAGGTTTGCCGTGCGGCGTGGCGCTCAGAAGTCCACTGTGCGATTGGATTTGACCGATGTCTTCTCCGTGGCGTGGGGGCGGTGACATGACGCAGCGATTCCCCGCTTTTTTGACCGTGGAGGGACGACATCATGTCTTGAAGTGATAGATCGCAGATGCGAGGGCGTCGTATCCGGCGTGTGGCGGGCTCGAGCATGGACCGCATGAGCTCGAGCTAGCCGACCTCCGTACGAGACGAAGATCCGCTCGAGGGTAGTTGCAAACCCTCGAGCTTCGTTTAGGCTCGATCGCACGGACAATCCTGCTCGGGGTGGTCGTCTACCTCGAGCGGGATGGGTTCCAAGGAAGGAGTTGTCGTGACGGGCCTTTGCCCGGGCCGCAGAGCCAGCCCGACATCGTCGTAGGCCTTGTTGCTAAGTAGTTATGGGGCCCAAGTTAGGGTACCAGCCTTTTCAGGGTCTCCGCACTCTCATTTTTAAGATTAACGTGGTAATTTTGTGACCTTGAGAGCCAGATAGTAGAAGGCTCCCTTTTTGACCTTCAAAGACGACGTATAAAATAAATGTAGCCTGATCAGAGCCTGACCGACGCCAGGCTATTGGCGAGCCAACGTTGCCCAACTGTCTCGCTCCTATGCAACTTAACTCCAGGTGAGCGTCTATGGCTTCTTGCGTAATACGATCTCAACCAACGAACAAACTCACGTACACACGTGAACAGATGTATACTTTTCTTATTAGGAAAACAGACATATACTTGATGCACACGCACCCGCCATGGCATGGTTTTTATTGCCTAACAAACGTAGGGGCTACTTATTTTATTAAATAAAAAACACCAATATCCACGTAGGATCCTAGGTGGAAGTTTTGTTTTTTGAGAGATTTTCTAGAATTTCTTTAATTTTTGAGACTGTCCACCTAGGATCCTAGTGGCATCACAGCCTTCGAAGAAGACGACGAGGCCCGGAGGGCGCTTCGATTCGATCTCTCTCGCTCGATCTCTCCTCGTTGCGTGTCTCTCGCCTCCCGGAAAAGGGTGTTTTCCAGGACGGGGGGCACGTAGGGCCCGGCGTGATCGGCATCAGACGACGGGAGGGAGGAGACCAGCAGACC
>JACEFO010001940.1:0-201302 GCA_015342445.1 Digitaria exilis
CTCGTTCCCCTTGCATGAGCTTCCCTCCCCTTTTGATAGGCACCAAGGAGAGGAACGGTACCATGCGTTCTGTCGTGGACGCGGGTCGTGGCGGCTGACGTCGTTTTGTTGCACTTGCTGCCCCATGCCGTGTTACCACGCGGTTGGGAACGCGCCTTGCCTACTCCGGCTGACGGCAGTGGCGACAGTTGACCAACACGTACGTCCTCGGTGAACGGTCCACGCCTTCGCGGGGGTAGACGGTCTTTCGTACGGCGCCTGGGTCAGGGGTTCGTTAACTTTCCTTCGAGGGTTGCAGTCCCCCGCCGGCAGTGGCGCATCCGAGTGCGGGGCGGGAGTCAAAGGAGGTGGTTGGCACAGTGTTACTGCCAGTTAGGTTTGCCGTGCGCGTGGCGCTCAGAAGTCCACTGTGTGCGATGGATTTGACCGATGTCTTTTCCGTGGCCGTGTGGTTGGTGGTGACATGATCGCGAGCGATTTCCCAACGCTTCCCTTTGACCAGTGGACTGAGACGGACATCATGTCTTGAAGTGATAGATCGCAGAGCGAGGGGCGTCGTTACCCGAACGTCGGCTGGGCTCGGAGATGGACGCGCGCAAATGCCGAAGCTAGCGACGACCTCGTACGAGACGGAGATCCCGGAAACCGCTCGAGCGGGTGAGTTGCAAACCTCAGCTCGGTTAATTTTCTTCGGATTCGTCACGAGAACATCCCACTAGCTCGAGGTGGGCTCTGCATTTATGAGACTCAACGGTCTCACCTCGAGCGGAATGGGTTCCAAGGAGCAGGAGTTGTCGTGACTGGCCGCTTAGCGGCTGCAGAGGCCAGCGCCCACGTTCGTCGCTAAGCACCTTCGTTGCCTAAGGTGTTTGAGGCACAAGAATTAGGAAGTAGCGATCGCCTTTAATCCAAGCCGGTGTTTTAAGGTTTGTTCCCTGTTGATGCGCCCGACAGTAGCAACTCCGGCCTTCGGCAGGGATGAGGGTTTCATCCTGTCGCAAGGCTGGGAGTTGCCCCGTGAGGCTTTCGAGCCTTCGCTCTCTAGAGGTAAGCTTACTGGGAAATCACGGTAGTTCTGTGGCCGCCAGCGCGCGCTAGCGCATACGACACCGCGGGAATTACTGGTAGCGCCCCCGAAGAGGCCATCTATTGCCGACAAGAAGTAGGTGTTGATCACATCTCTCAAGAGTCGTCACAAGCCTGAATGGCACAGGTGGAGCATTTGCTGCTCTCCTCAATGTGGGTTCCGTCCAGGCCATGTGCCTGAAGGTGGGGGATTTCGAGCTTTCTACGGTGCTCGAGCCCACGTTTGAGGGTCGCCTGAGGAGGAGGCGACCACCATGCTTCCCTCCGGTGGGATCGAGCCACGGTGTGCCTGGTTGAGCTAGTTAACGGGTGTTACGAACGGCGGACGTCCATACACCCACTCGATAGGGGTAGCTCGTAGTCACAGGACACGCCCGTAGAAGCCTTTTGCCAGAAGTATGCTAGATGGGAACTCGAGCCTCATTCCGAGATAGGAAGTCTAGGATGGGCTCCGCCATGCTTCCCCCGTCGAGGGGTCCCTCGATCTAGGCACACTTTGCCCCCAGGAGCAGGTTCCTCGAAACATTAAAATCAGCATGGCTACCCTCCGAACCACAGTTCGTAGTAGTTCGACGAGTAAAATAGGTTTGATCCGGAGCGTCGATTATCTCCTGACCCACTCGGAGCTTGATCTGAGATTGCGCCATGTGTTCGATAAACCCTCGTAGGGACCCGAGCGATACCGAAACCCTGATCAGTAGAGACGCACGAGGCTTCTTTCAATTCGAGGAAAGAAACCATCGAGCGTGATTTCATGGTTCCTGCTCCCGCGCGGTTTTTCGAGGTTTTCGAGACCTCTTTCCCTCGAGGGGGCATCCTCTGAGCTTCGAGGAGCTTGAGGTCCCTCCTTTGAGGTGGGCGTGTCTTGAATGCGCCCTCGTTCTCGCGAGTCATGATGGAAAAAAATACCCGTAGCGAAAACTTCGCGGTTTTCGTAGCGATCGTGGGAGAACGTGGGAGAAGTGGCGCGCTTTCTCGGTGAGGCGGTGCGGGCGCAGTTTGACACGACCGCACGTCTGCCGCGGCCAGACTCCTCGAAATTTACGGCGCAGGTTACTCGATTGCGGCGTTGATCGGCCACGTGGCCGTTACGTCTCCCGGGGCAGGCCTGGCTGTCACGTCAGGACTGTCGCGGTCAAGGCTGGAGTCCTGCCGTGCTTAGCTCCGCGGGGAGTATAAATAGCAGTGCAGTGCCCATGCCAAGGGTACGCTTCCCTTTGCGTTTCGCCTTAGCCTTCAGTTCCCTTCGTCCGAGCTCTCCCTCTTCCGTCATGGCCCAGTTCGCCGATCCCGCGCCATGGGAAGCCGTCCAAGCCACCAAGCATTGTTTGGATGGCTCTGGTGGACGGTCGGGGTGCTGCCGCCCAACGTTCGACGGCAAGCCGCCCGTCTGGATCTCGCCGGGGGCCGCTACGGAGCCTGATCCGCCGAGGGGCGTACGGTCGTCAAGCTTCCGCTCGTTTCCATGAGCGGGGCTTCGGAGTTCCGGTGGGGAGGTTCATGCGAGCGTTGTGCTTCCACTACAAGGTGGAGCTGCACAACTTCTCGCCGAACGCGATCTCGCAGGCGGCGGTCTTCGTCGCCATCTGCGAGGGTTATCTCGGCATCGAGGCCCATTGGGACCTTTGGTGCCACCTCTTCGTCGGCGAGCTTTTCTTGGAGTACGTCTCCAAGGGGGGTTCGTCGCCCTGCTCGCGCCGGCGGCCTGGTGCTCCAAGTTCGGAAGGGGCGCAAAGACCTCTATGTCCCGAGCTCCATGGTTTCCAACAACCAGGACTGGGATAAGGGATGGTTCTACCTCCGCAACGACGGAGGACATCTGCCGCCCTACACCGGCCTGCTACTGACGGAGAAGCAGCCCGACTGGCACTTCGGCGTGTCGCCGCCGTCGCGGAAGAAGAAGCTCGACCCGCTGGTGGACGCGCTCCAGCGGCTTTCGAGGCTCGGCCTCACCGCTGGCGGGGTCATTGCCAACTTCCACCGGCGGCGGGTGCTTCCCCTTATGCGGCGGAGGCTCTCGTTGTACGAGATGACTCCTGATGCCGACCTCACCGGCACGGTGATGGCGGCGGAGCCATTGCCCGTCGCCACCGCTGTGCAGCGGGCGCGGCGCGCCGTCGACAAACTGCCGGTCGACCCTTGGGCAGTGCCGATGCGGCCCGAGGATGGCTATGTGAGCCTCGTAAGTGATCTTCGATCTTTGCTTTTGCCTTTTTGGGTTTTGTCCTCGTGTTCCCGACCTTACGAATGGTGCCTTGCAGGGCGTATCGCGTGGCCACTACTCCAAGCCTCCCGTCCCCGAGGACAAGGCCGTCAACCGCGCCCTCGCCGAGAAGGCGAAGGAGGCCAAGGCTCGGAGGGAGGCTCGATTGCAGCGGAAGGAGCGGAAGAGGCAGAAGCTCGAGGCGGAGAATCGCGAGCGGGCGAGGCGGGGGCTCTCACCGCTTTCCGCGCCAGAATCCTCCACCGACCGTGATGGATCTGACGAAGACGGCGGGGCGAGGAGCCCGTCCCCGTTCGAGCTTCCCATCGGTGGGCCCGCCCCGCTGCGGCGTCTGGGGGCGGTGGTGAGGAGGTCATCGACCTCGGGACACCGCCGTTGACCGCGGTGCCTTACGTCGAGCGTCCGTCGGGGGCGGCCACGGCTGTTCCCGAGGGAACCCAGGGCCACGATGAGGCCCCTCCGTAGACCGCGGGGCCTTCCTCTGAGGGTCCATCGGGGGCAGCACCGGCTGCCCTCGAGGAACCTCGGGGTGGAGGCGAGGTCCCCGAGCGGCCGAGCGCCGTCGAGGAGGCCCCGGCCCGTGGGGCGGAAGCGGAAGTCTCCCAAGTAGAGCCCATCGACTCTACGAGGGGTGAGGAGGCCTCGAGGGTAACCCCCCAGGGGGAAACCGTCGTCTCCACGGGAGACGAGGCCTCGAGGACGGCTCCTCGGGGGGAAGCCGTCGCGGCCACGGGAGGCGAGGTCCCGGGGGCAGCTCCCGTTCCGGCCTCGAGGCCAAAACGGAAACTCCCCATCGTGCGGTAAGTTTTCCTTGTCGCTTGCTTGTCGTTGGTGTTTCGTTTTTGCCTTTAACCGAGCTTCTTTTCGTGTCACAGTCGCTCTGGGGGGCGGAGCACGCCTTCCCTCGCGCCAACCAAGGCCTCAAGATCGGGTCTAGCTCGTCGCCGCACCCGTCCTCGCAGCTCCTGGGCCCGACGAACGAAGTCGTGGAGGACTTTGTTACGTTTTTCGACACCCAGGCGGAGCTGCAGGCCCGGCGGCAGCCGCGCGAGGAGGCGCCTCCGGTCCTCGAGGGGCCAAGGCCGCCTCAGCTCCTCGAGGGCGCGGTCGAGCCCCACGTCGAGGCAGCTCGGCCCGAGGAAGCCAACCCCGCGCCTGGGGAGGCTCTTCGCGTCGAGGAGCCGTCTGCAGCGCCCGTGGAGGCGGACGCCGTGGTGGCCCCTCCGCATGAGGGGGGAGAGAGGCGAACCCATGGCGGCGGGTTCCCCCATCTGACGGAGCTGGCAGAGGCTCTGGGGGTTGGAGCACCCGTGGCGCAGGGGCACGAGAGTGGCGGGGCCGCGCCATCGACTCTCATCACGGCTCAGCCGGGGCCAGTAGCGGCCTGGTCTTACGAGGCGCATGCCCGTGGAAGCGCGGAGATGTGGCAAGCCCGCAGCGTGCTTCCCCAGCGGTTCGTCGACGAAGCCGTGGCAGAGGAGACTCTATGGGAGGTCCAGTCGTCACACGGCTTGGAGGTTCGCAGGGCGCTGCAGGACATCCTCCGTCTTCACGACGATGCCGGCAAGGTCCACCAGGTACGTCTTGGTGTAAGTGATGTTTTTGCCATGCCTTATTTTTTCGAAGAAGGCTTATCTCTTTTCCTTTTCGCAGGAACTCCGCAAACAGGCGTTCGCGAAGAACGACCAGATTGCGGAGTTATCGCTGGAGCTCCGTCGCTTGTCCGGGGCGCTCGAGGCTCGAGACCGCCAGCTGGACGACCTTCGAGGTGCTCGGGACCAGGCCCTTGCCCAGGGTCGGGAGAAAGGCGAGGTCATCGCTCGCCTCGAAGGCTCGGCCAGCGCCCTCCGCGAGCGGCTCGCGAACCGTAACGATTGGCTGGAGAACGAGCGGGCTGCGCGTCGCGCGGCGGAGCTGGCGGTCGAGGAGGAGCGGCGTCTCGCGGTCGAGGCTCGAGACCGGCTCGAGCAGGAGCAGACTGCTCGGGCCACGGCGGAGCGGCAGGCGCGAGAGGTGGAGCAGCGGGCCCAGGAGGCGGAGAGGGCCCTCGAGGCTGCTCAGGGACAGGTCGAGGGTAAGCTGATTTGGCTCGAGCTCTGACCCTTTCGTTTTGTTGCTTTTTGGCTGACTCTTGTTGGTGCAGCATTGAAGCAGGCGCTTCAGGCCGAGACTGAGTCGAAGGAGGCCGTGCTGGTGGCGCAGACGGAGACCCATCGTGAGCTCGACGAGCTGGTGCAGGCGGCCTCGGCCGTCTGCAACGAGATTGCTGGTCCCGGCCTGCAGTTTGGGAGCAACCTCGCAAGCCGCGTTCGAGCGCTTGGGGGCCACTTCACTTCGCGCGTGAAGGAAGCCCTTCTGCTCGGAGTTCGGAAGGCGCTTGGAGTGGTTACGACCCACTACCAAGCGGACCTCTCGAAGCTCGCCGCTGGGTACGTCGTCGCCGACAACCTCGACGACGAGGAGGCGGTGGCGGCGATGGACGAGGCCGATGCTGCTGCTGACGGGACGGCGCGAGTGCTTGCCGGCTACTTCGAGGGCGCCCTCTTTCCTGGCGAGGACGGCGGCGGCTGGGACGACCTTGGCGGCGGGGGCGATCCCTGAAAATCTCGGGCCATCGAGCCCGATTGTAAAGAAGTAGATTAGGATTTCGAACTCCTTTTTTGTAAGACTGATTTGCTCGTATCTTACTAAACGTCGTTTATTTTGCTTTAAACGTGATGTTGTTTTTATGCGGTGCCTTCGCGACATGCGTTAGTCCGATGCTTGTGCCTCGAGGGGAGAGCGTTGCTAGGATCGTTCGTACGTGAATGACTTGGGCGAAGGGAAGTGAGGTGTTGCCGTAGCCTCGAGGCGTAAGCGAACACTCGACTCAGGCGACCCTGCCCTTGTTCGTTTCACGCCTAGCGTGTCTCCTTCGAGGTTTCGCAAAGGATTTTTCTTTTGAAAAGCGACGATTTTTTCGAGGGTTAGCCTCCATGTAGCCCCCGAGGGAGGGATGGCTCTACCGAGGGTAGAGCCAAACCTCCCTTGAAGCTTGAAAAGAATAAAAGTTCGTTTTATTTTCTTCCAAACTGTGGGGGTAAAAGCGTCGACACTTAATTCAAAAGAACTTGCACAAAACTAGAGTATGTACAAAGATTTCGAGGGCCGCGGGGCCACTCTAGGGATAGAAACGACGTAGCTGTTGGATGTTCCAGGCGTTCGTGAAGACGTGCCCGTCCTCGTCAGCTAGCTTGTACGTTCCGGGCTTGAGAACTTCGGCGACGATGTATGGTCCCTCCCACGGGGGCGAGAGCTTGTGCCGCCCTCGGTTGTCCTGTCGAAGCCTCAACACGAGGTCTCCTTTGCAGAGATCTCGGTGTCGGATCCTTCGAGCCTGTTGTCGACGCAGGCTCTGCTGGTACCTTGCCGAGTGGAGTAGAGCCACGTCTCGAGCCTCGTCGACCTGGTCGAGCGAGTCCTCTCGAGCCTGGCAATTTCGCTGCTCTTGGTACGCTCGGAGCCTAGGGGACCCATATTCCAGATCCGTAGGGAGGATGGCCTCTGCCCCAAAGACGAGGAAGTATGGGGAGAACCCTGTTGCTCTGCTTGGGGTCGTTCTCAGACTACAAATCACCGATGGTAGCTCTTGCACCCACTTGTGTCCAAACTTCTTCAGTTTGTTGTGAATTCTGGGCTTTAGGCCTTGTAGAATCATGCCATTGGCACGTTCCACTTGGCCATTCGTCTGTGGGTGAGCCACTGCTGACCAATCCACTCGGATGTGGAAATCGTCGCAGAACTTTAAGAACTTCTTTCCTGTGAATTGCGTACCATTGTCGGTGATGATGGAGTTGGGAACCCCGAACCGATGGATTATATCGGTGAAGAAGAGCACCGCCTGCTCAGACTTGATCCTGCTGATGGGTCGAGCCTCGATCCATTTGGAGAATTTGTCGATGGCCACCAGCAGGTGTGTGAAGCCCCCGGGTGCCTTCGCCATTGGCCCGACAAGGTCGAGGCCCCATACGGCAAAAGGCCACGTAATGGGGATGGTTTGCAACGCCTGAGCGGGTAGGTGCGTCTTGCGCGCGTAGAACTGGCACCCTTCGCAGGTCCGTACCACCTCCGTGGCGTCCGCCACGGCAGTGGGCCAGTAGAAGCCTTGTCGAAAGGCGTTACCCACGAGCGTTCGTGGAGCGGCGTGATGCCCGCACACGCCCGCGTGAATGTCAAGGATAAGCTCTTTTCCTTCGGGTATCGGGATGCAGCGTTGCAGGACCCCCGAGGCTCCCCGTCGGTACAGCTCCCCCTCGATGGTAAGGAACCGCTTGGCTTTCCTCGCTACGCGCCTCGCCTCCGTTCGATCGCTAGGCAAGACACCTCCGTCGAGCCAATCGAGGTACGGGCTCCGCCAATCTCGAGGTGCCGAAACCTCGTCGATTTCCATTGCCTCCGCCTCGTCCTCATCTCCCGAGCAGGCTTCGTATCCCATAGGCTCGTCCTCGTCCGCGAAGAGCTCCGCGCTCGTGGGGTCGAGGGCGGACGTTTGAACGTCGGGTGCGGTCGAGGCTTGGGTCGAGGCGGTGAGGGTAATCGAGGGTACGTCGATGTCCTTGGCGAAGACGTTCGGGGGAACGGTGGCTCGCCCCGACGCAATCTTTGCCAATTCATCGGCTTCCTCGTTGTACCTTCGTGCGATGTGGTGGAGCTCGAGGCCGTCGAACTTGTCTTCGAGCTTTCGTACCGCCTGGCAGTACGCCGCCATTTTTTCGTCGTGGCAGCTCGATTCCTTCATCACTTGATCGACGACCAGTTGCGAGTCGCCGCGAATGTCGAGGCGCTTAATGCCGAGCTCGAGTGCGATTTTCAAGCCAGCAAGAAGCGCTTCATATTCCGCCATGTTGTTGGACGCAGGGAAGTTGAGCCGCACAACGTATCGAACGTGCTCCCCGCGGGGTGAGATGAAGAGTAGGCCGGCGCCGGCGCCGGTCTTCATCACCGACCCATCGAAGTACATTTCCCAGCAGTCCAGGCTGGACTTCGAGGGAGGGAGCTGGGTGTCGGTCCACTCAGCCACGAAGTCAGCCAAAGTCTGGGACTTGATGGCTTTCCTCGGTGCGTAAGCGAGAGTCTCCCCCATCAGCTCTGTCGACCATTTCGAGATTCGCCCAGAGGCCTCGCGGTTCTGGATGATTTCGCCTAGCGGAAAGGACGACACGACGGTCACCGGGTGGGCCTCGAAATAGTGTCGCAACTTGCGTCGAGCCAGCACGATGGCGTAGACCAGCTTCTGGATGTGGGGATACCTCGTTTTGGTCTCAGATAGGACCTCGCTAATGTAGTACACCGGCCGCTGGACTGGCAGAGAGTGTCCTTCCTCGTTCCTTTCTACCACTATGACCGCGCTGACGACTTGAGTCGTTGCTGCGACATAGAGGAGGAGAGGTTCGCCCTCTTTCGGTGAGGTAAGGATTGGCGTGTTTGTTAACGCAGTTTTGAGTCGGTCAAGAGCTTCCTGAGCCTCCGCAGTCCAGGTGAAGTGCTCTGACTTCCTCAAAAGTCGATACAGAGGCAACCCCTTCTCTCCGAGACGAGAGATGAAGCGGCTTAGGGACGCTAGGCACCCCATCACCCTCTGTACGCCCTTCAGGTCACGGATCGGTTCCATCTGTTGGATGGCCGTGACCTTCTCGGGGTTGGGCTCGATGCCTCGTTCGGAGACAATGAAACCCAGGA
Source organism: Digitaria exilis (assembly GCA_015342445.1). Taxonomy (NCBI): domain Eukaryota; kingdom Viridiplantae; phylum Streptophyta; class Magnoliopsida; order Poales; family Poaceae; genus Digitaria; species Digitaria exilis. Next base: position 9,029 of record JACEFO010001940.1, read on the forward strand.
GCATGCCTCGAGGCACACCGAAGACGCACTTCTCGGGGTTGAGTCTTACTCCGTGCGCCCTGAGGCAGCCAAAGACGACCTCGAGGTCGCGCACCAGGTCGTCCGCCTTCCTGGTTTTTACGACAATATCGTCGACATACGCTTCTACGATACGACCTATATGATCCCCGAAGACGTGGAGCATACAGCGTTGATACGTGGCCCCGGCGTTTCGAAGGCCGAAGGGCATCGTAACGTAGCAGTACATGCCGAAAGGAGTGATGAAGGAAGTCGCGAGCTGGTCGGACTCCTTCATCTTGATCTGATGGTAACCGGAATACGCATCAAGGAAACATAAAAGTTCGCATCCCGTCGTGGAATCCACAATTTGGTCTATACGTGGTAAGGGAAAAGGGACTTTTGGGCACGCTTTATTCAAGCTGGTGTAGTCTACACACATTCTCCACTTCCCACTTTTCTTTTTTACTAGCACAGGATTTGCTAACCACTCGGGGTAAAACACTTCCTTGATGAATCCGGCCTCCAACAGCTTGCGTACCTCCTCACCGATCGCCCGCCGTTTCACTTCGTCGAAACGGCGGAGACGTTGCTTGACCGGCTTGGAGTGGGGGCGGATATCAAGAGAGTGCTCGGCGACCTCCCTCGGAATGCCTGGCATGTCCGAGGGGCTCCACGCGAAGATGTCTGCGTGAGCGCGGAGACAGTCGACGGGCACCACTTCCTATTTGTCGCTGAGGGAAGAGCTGATCCTCAACACCCTGCCGTCGGGGCTGTCGGGGTCGAGGGGAACAGTCTTGGTGTCCTCAGCGGGCGCGAAGCTCCCCTGCTGCCGTTCGTTGGCATCAGGGAGCGTGTTGACGATTGCTTCGAGATCTGCCACGAGGGTCTCATCGAGGGCAAGAGCCTCTGCGAGCTCGATGCTCTCGATGTCGCACACGTAGGCGTGCTCGACCGTCGGACCGACCGTGATGACTCCGTGAGGCCCGGGCATCTTCATCTTGAGGTAGGTGTAGTTGGGGATGGCCATGAACTTGGCGTAGCATGGCCTTCCCAAGATGGCGTGGTAGGCTCCCTTGAAGCCCACTACCTCGAAGGTGAGTACTTCCTTGCGGAAGTTTCCCGGGGTTCCAAAGCAGACAGGCAGGTCGATCTGCCCGAGGGTTTGGACGCGCTTTCCGGGCGCGACCCCATGGAAGGAGGACTCGTTGGGCCGCAGCTCGTTGGTACTGATCCCCATAAGCTCCAAAGTTGGAGCGTACAGGATGTTGAGGCTGCTGCCGCCATCCACGAGCACCTTGGAGAAGCGCGTGTTGCCGATGACGGGGTCGACGACGAGAGGATACTGCCCGGGGTTCGGGATATGGTCGGGATGGTCTTCGCGACCGAACGAGATGGTCTTCGATGACCAGTCGAGGTACGAGGGGGTCGCTGGGCGGACCAGCATGACTTCCCTACGTTCCCTCCTCCGCTGTCGAGGCTTCAAGTTAGCCGCGGGACCTCCCGTGATGAAGAACACGTGTTCCACCTCGGGGTATCCGTCGTCATCCTTGGCGCCACCATCCTTGGGCGGACCGCCATCCTTTCGAGGGATGCGGTTGTAGAACTTCCGCAGCATCTCACACTGCTCGAGGGTGTGAGCGACTGCGGTCTTGTGGTAAGGGCACGACTTCTTGAGGAGGTTGTCGAAAACGCCCCCACCACGCGGGGGACCTCGAGGTCCCTTGTGGTTAGGGTCGACCGCGAGGGCCTCGTCCTCGACGTCGCCCGTCCCGCGGGGGGCCCGGGGCTTCTTTCCCTTCTTGCCGTGTTTTCGTTTTTTCGAGGGGCCCTTCGCCTTATCGTCCTCCGCGGACGCTTCCTCGGGGCGTTTCCCCTTTTTGTCGTTGAAGATAGCGTTGGCCGCCTCTTCCCCCGAGGCGTACTTCGAGGCTATCTCGAATAGCCGGTTCGCGTCGGGGGGTGGGCTCCTCCCCAACTTGCACACCAAGCTATAGCAGGTGGTGCTTTCGAGGAAAGAGTGGATGATCTGGTGGTCGGAGATGTTGGGGAGCTCGGTGCAGCGCTTGGAGAAGCGCCGGATGAAATCCCTCAACGACTCGCCAGGTTTTTGCCTGCACCCCCGAAGGTCCCACGTGTTTCCGGGGCGCACGTAGGTGCCCTGGAAATTTCCCACGAAGGTCTCGACCAGGTCGTCCCAGTCGCGAATCCGGTTCGGGGGCAGGTGCTCGAGCCATGTCCGCGCGGAATCTGCCAGGTGGAGTGGCAGATTGCGGATGATCATGGCGTCGTCTGTGGCGCCGCCGAGCTGGCACGCTAGGCGGTAGTCATTGAGCCATACCCTGGGGTTCGTTTCCCCAGAGTACTTGGTGATGGTGGTAGGCTGTCGGAAACGGGGGGGAATCGGGGCAGTGCGGATGTTGTAGCTGAACACCCGCGTGCCCGCTGGCTCTGGGGCCGCGTCCCGGTTCCGCCCTACGTCGGTGCGCCCGCGCTGGTTGGTCCAGGCTCCCTCTCGCCGCCTGATTTCGTTCAGGGTATTGCGAGCGTCGCCATCATCGTCCATGCCACGGGTGTCCCGGAGGCGTGACCTCGCGGGTTCCCTTGCTGGAAACGTTCGTGTTTCGAGCGCACGTGGCTCGCTGGCGTGGCGTTGCGCCGTGTCGCGGCCGGAGTTGCCCCGGGATTGTGCTCGCGCCCTGCCGTTGGGTCGGGGTGAGCGTACCGAGGATTCCCCTCCTCGTTCGCCCTTCGAGGCTGAGGAGCGTCGAAGGCGGGAGGCCGAGCTCTCGGCATGCTGACGGGCAGCATGCTCGACCAGCTTTTGAGCCTCGAGGTGTAGTTTTCGCCCTTCGGGGGTGGCTGCCTCCGGCATGGCTCGGAGCAGCGCGGCCGCCGCGATGAGCTTCTGGCTCGTTCTGGGGGCGAGATCGTTGTCTTTGCCCTCAGCGAGGATGCGGGCCTGAGCCACTCGTCCCGCGTGTCGGGCGTCCGTGCCGCGTTCGTCGTCTTGCTTGGCTGGTTCGCGGTCGGAGCGCGCTGGTGGCGAAACGTCACCACTAGCTCGTGGCCGATGGCGCGGATCCCGCTCGTCCTCGGAAGGAGAGTGATCCGATGGGTCCGACGGCTGCGCGCCTGTCAGATCTACGCCATCGTTGTCCCCCTGGCCGTCACCCCCGCCGTCGTCGTCCGACGTCGACCCCTCGCTGGCTTGTCCGTCGTTGATGACGAAACACTCCCTGGTTGGGTCATACTCATCATCGGAATACTCGAAGCAGTAATCTGCCGCTGTTTGAAAGGCAATAAAGGCCTCTGGGTCGCGGAGACCCGAGTAGTCCCAACCAAGGTGTGTTCGCATAAATGCGTGTCCATCATTGGACTCTATGCGGGAAACGGCGGGCAATGGGTCGGCGAAGTCTTCCTCGGAGACGGGGTGGCAACCAGGTTGGTCGCCATACGCACTCATAGTAGTGCGGATGGAGGAGGCGTACGCATCCGCGGAGTTGCGTAGCCCGTAGGGATAGGAATGCACCGTCGTAACGCGTGGTGCAGACATGGGCCCTGGGAGGAAGGGAGCAGCCCTCTCCTGTGACCCTGACTGCAGGACGTCCCCTTCCCTCGCGAGAGGGGGAACGTCGACGCCGGCGGCGCGCCTCGCGGCGCGTGCTCGTCGTGCACGTGGTCCGGGACGACTCCGCCGTCGCGGTGCCGCCGTAGGCTGGTGATGAAGCTCCGGTTGGTCGCTGGGATCCTCCTGGAGGATGCGCATGTGGTAGTCGTCGCCACATGTTTGGAACCGCAGGCTCCCGAACCGGATCTCCTGCCCCGCTGGGAGCAGACTGCTCTCGCCCAGCGGAGGCCGTCCTTCGCCGGAGTTCGCCATCGGGAATGGGAGTAGCGCAGCGCTGGTCCCCTACCTGGCGCGCCAACTGTCGGCGCCTGATTTGGTCGCACCGGCACCGACGAGTGATTGCGGTGCTAACCACTCGTTTTCCCGATGGCGAGAGTGAGAGACAAGGGTTTATCCTGGTTCCGGCCACGGGGCCGTACGTCCAGCAGTGGTGCGATGCACCTGATTACGTGTTGCTTGTAGTAGGGGTTTACAAGCAAGGTGGGAGAAGGAGATAAGCTCCTAAGTCCCAGGCTATGGTGTGTGGGTGCGTATGAGAATTGTGTATGAACTCGTGTTCTTCTCGTTCGTTGTTCTTGAGACTTGTCCTCTCGTTCGTTCTGCTTGAGACTTGTGATCTCGTTCCCCTTGCATGAGCTTCCCTCCCCCTTTTATAGACCAAGGAGGAGGGAACGGATACATGCGTTCGTGTCGTGACGCGGTCGTGGCGCTGACGTCGTTTGGTGCACTGTGCTGCCCATGCCGTGTACCACGCGGGCGGGAATCACGCCTTCCTACTCCGGCTGACGGCATGGCGACAGTTGACGTAACGTCCTCGAGTGACGGTCCACGGCTTCGAGGGTAGAGGTCTTCGTACGGCCGCCTGGGTCGGGGTTCGGTAACTTCCTTCGAGGGTTGCTTTCGAGGGTAGTGGCGCATCCGAGGCGGGCGGAGTCAAAGGAGTGGTTGGCACAGTGTTACTGCCAGGTTAGGTTTGCCGTGCGGCGTGGCGCTCAGAAGTCCACTGTGCGATTGGATTTGACCGATGTCTTCTCCGTGGCGTGGGCGGTGACATGACGCAGCGATTTCCCCGCTTTTTGACCGTGGAGGGACGACATCGTGTCTTGAAGTGATAGATCGCAGAGCGAGGGCGTCGTTCCCGGCGTGGCGGGCTCGAGCATGGACCGCATGCTCGAGCTAGCCGACCCTCGTACGAGACGGAGATCCCCGCTCGAGGGTAGTTGCAAACCTCGAGCTCGGTTAGGCTCGATCGTCACGGACATCCCTGCTCGAGGGTGGTCGTCTACCTCGAGCGGGATGGGTTCCAAGGAAGGAGTTGTCGTGACGGGCCTTTGCCGGGCCGCAGAGCCAGGCCGACGTCGTAGTAGGCCTTGTTGCTAAGTAGTTTAGGGCCCAAGTTAGGGTACCCCTTTTCCAGGGTCCCGACACTTCTCTTTTTAGATTAACGTGGTAATTTTGTGACCTTGAGAGCGAATGTAGAGGCTCCTTTTGACCTTCAAGACGATATAATAAATGTACCTGATCAGCCTGACCGAGCCAGGCCATGCGAGCCACGTTGCCAACTGCTCTCCTCCTATGCAACTTACCCAGGACGTCTAGGCTCTTCGTATACGATCTCAACCAACGAACAAACTCACGTACACACGTGAACAGATGTATACTTTTCTTATTAGGAAAACAGACATATACTTGATGCACACGCACCCGCCATGGCATGGTTTTTATTGCCTAACAAACGTAGGGGCTACTTATTTTATTAAATAAAAACACCAATATCCACGTAGGATCCTAGGTGGAAGTTTTGTTTTTTTGAGAGATTTTCTAGAATTTCTTTAATTTTTGAGACTGTCCACCTAGGATCCTAGGTGGCATCACAGCCTTCGAAGAAGACGACGAGGCCCGGAGGGCGCTTCGATTCGATCTCTCTCGCTCGATCTCTCCTCGTTGCGTGTCTCTCGCCTCCCGGAAAAGGGTGTTTTCCAGGACGGGGGCACGTAGGGCCCGGCGTGATCGGCATCAGACGACGGGAGGGAGGAGACCAGCAGACACACGTCCCCCGGTGGTGAAAAAGGCTGTTGCTCCCGGGAGCTGTCTGTGTGATGGCCTGATGGGGTTGAGGACTTGAGGTGTGGGTGGGATCGGAGAGCTCGCGCGCGCTGGCCCGGGCGGCGACGTGCGTGCGCGAGCGTGGTGGTTAGGGCTAGGCGCTGGCGTCTGCGTTTGGTATTTGGACTCTGGAGCTATGTCACAAAGTTCCGATACGATCATACGATTGGGTCGATGAACGGGTACGTGGTACGAGGATAAACACCTTTCAAGTTTTTGGTACAAAGGGGATATATCTCTTCAGAATGATGGTTCAAAACTTTGGAACGTGAGCCAATTATTTTCGGGACAATAGCTTGGGACGATCTATCCGAAATCTACCGCTTATCTTGTACATACTCTTTTTAAGGATACATAGGTTGTGTGACGTATATTGGAGGACTAAATGTTACTTATATTGAGAAAATAAAGCTATAGCCGGTTATCGATTGGATTGATGATATGTCAGTTTTTTTTTTCACCGTCATAACCTGACAATGCTAAAGTCTGCCTGGCCCATTAAACGTACAAAATCAGCAGCCCAATGAAGCTTAGGCGGCCCAGCAGAGAATAAGTGTTCTTCTTCCTCCGTGCCTGCCTCTTCGCAGATCGGATCGGCATGTTCTAAAAAAAAATCGGATGGGCGAACTGTCGCATGTCCCGAGTCCCGACTGGCGACTGCACAGTGCACGGACCGACGTCCGGACTGGCCTCGGCATGGTTGCTGCATGGATGCCTTAGCCATGGAGGCTTTGGCTTGCCGAGATGTATTGCTATATGTGAAAAAGTGCGGAACCACAAGGATGATTTTTGAGACGGACTGTCAAGATCTTATAAGTCTGTGGTCTATAAAGGATGAGCAGCGATCGTCAATTGCTGCAATTCTGAAGGAGATTCATGACCTTAACAGCACTCTAGTTTGCTTCTCTTTATGTTATGCCAATAGGGTGTGTAATAGGGTAGCTCATGAGCTAGCTAGCTAAGCAGGTATCTAGTGAGCATGTGATGGTTGAGTGGCACCAAGCTCCATCATGTGTAGAACAATGTCTTGCTGCTGATTGTAATCGTTCTTGTGAGTAATGAATGAAGCTCCTGGTCTCAAAGAAAACACTCGGAGAGTGTCCCGTACCGAACCCGTTCCTCGATTGGAACGATCGAACCCGGTTCCTGGGACGCCAGCTCGTATCGCGTTCCCGGTGATTGTGCTCTTGAGGGCGACGCAGGCGGGCCTGGTCGTGTCGGGATGCCGTGCCGACTGGCGACTGTATGCCGAGTACTATCTTGGTTGCACGTCGCCAGAGTGTTTCACATGACCGGGACCAAGTTGTCGAGGCACACCAGGCCGTAACCTGTGAAACAGGCAGAGTTTTTGGGCCACACGCAATTCACTCACACGGACATTGGCCAATTATGTGGCCCAGTATGCACGTTTGTCGTGTTTGTCTTTTCCAGAATTCCTATACATCTTTTGGTAAATTTTATTTATCCTTCACATCTTCCAATGTTCGAGATTGTTTGACCACTGGATCCACTCTAACCTTACCTTCTTTTCTCTCTCCGACCTCTGTCTCACACCACCGCCGTCTACCCCTCTCTCATGTCGCTAGCATCATCTACACGACGCACACGCTCCTGTGCCCGAGCGCCACCCGCCGTCGTGGGTGTTGCTGCCGCCGCTCTGCCCGTCGTCACTGCTGCTGTGTCGTGATGTGGCTGCTGCATCGCATTGCTGCTGTTGCGCCGCCATCACGCTGCTGCCACTGTGTCGCGTTGCTGCCGCCGCCACGCGATATTTTGTTCCCTCTCTTTCAACATTCTTATCGGACTGTTTCAACATTTAGATAGATAAATGTTGAACATGAGTAAATGACATGTTCATATTATGTAAAATAAGTGTCGAACATGTGTAACGAAAATGTTGTACATATGTGTGAATGTTGAAAAGTACTACATTGGCTAAATTGGCCATAGTGGGCTTTGAAGATGAATGCCTTATATATATCTTCCACAAGATAGATAGAAAACCCCTATTTTTCCACCCTTGCCTCTCTTTTTTTGTTACGCTCCTTGTACGACATTTTCCTTCCCTACCTTCCATTTCCATTATTTAAGATCCTCACAAATAATCACATCCGTTCGATCTTCCTCAAACTTTAACACCGCAAATCCATCCACTCACATTCGGGCCTGCCACCGCCCATCCCTCCCTCCCGCACCCCTCGTGGAGCCGCCCCCATCACACCTACTTAGGTGCAGTTGCCGCCGGTTGGCCTGACGCGGCCTCGCCCCATCACCGGCCGACCTGCTCCCTGTGCGAGCCCGCTAGAGCTTTCTACATGCATTGAGTGATTGTGTGTGTGGGGGGGGTGTTGAGCTATGGGCCCACATATAATTTGTTTATTTGTTTCAATTTAGTGGTCAAATACTCGTACTGTCATTTTAATTAATAACTATTCTTACCATAATTAGAATTATGGCAACCACCTTCTCTGTTACTGCAATCAATAGTGGTATTCTAGCCATGATAAATCTGATCATGTAAGCATTTTGTAGATGTTGTAGACATAAAAGATGCATGGATCATCACATTGAACATTAAGAACTTGTTTGGTTCCCTGCTATAATTGGCCAAGCTAACTTTCGGCGAAAGCCCGTGGCTGGTGCTTGGTTCAAGAAAAAATTGCTACTTGACACATGTTTTGCAGTCGCTGTCTTTAGATTTTCTCGCTGCACTTGTGCTTTACCGCCGCATTGTCGTGGCATGCCATAGTTTCGCGTGGCGCTTTATGACCTGCGTCCAAACACACCCCCAAATAGTGAGTAAAGGTTGCCACAACCTTTTCCTTTTTTTTAGGTTCTAAGGCCATGGAGGCTTTGATTGCACATTTACCAATGCTAAAAATTAGATAAATGTGCAAGTGGAGTTCTTACGGGGATGGAACTCCTTTCTCATCCCATGAAACCCCTCCTCTTAATTACACTGTCATGTCAACAAATATGTTGATGTGACAGTGAGTATAGTGTCTATGAAACTTTCAATTAAAACTGGCCTAAGAATGAATACAATGGAAACTGCTGTGTCTTTTGGCTTCCTTTCATATCTCAAAAGTAGGACCCATTAAGAACAAGTACAGTAAATAGAATGCCAAATGAGGCCATCCCCCAACCCATCTACTAGGATGATTTCCATGACATTAAAAATACTGCCACATAAGCAATTTGATGATGTGGTAAAGCAATTAAAGCGAGGAAGACATGTTGTCTTGCATGCCTACACGAGAACCAAGAAAAAATGATGATAGGAAGAGTAAACGAAAGAAAGATAGTAAAGAGAGTACAAGTTTAACTTAGGACAATATCAAAATACAATCTAGCAAACTTTTCCACCCACAGTTTGAGCAACCGGCTTGAGTTGGCTGCTCGGGGAGATGGACCCACACCATTGTTGCTCAAAAGGTATATTTTGCTTATTGGTTGCACGGATGCGCACAAATCCCTATCCTGCTTAAAAATATGGCACCACCTTCTCTATATAATCGAGATAGCTGCATGTGTAGGTGTATATTGGTCCAATCATGATTGTGCTTAAAATCTTAAGGGTTTTGTGTAAATATCGCCATAGTTTAAAGTAGGGATGAAGATGTCCAAATTAGACAGAACATCTAAGCTAGGAGATGATAACTATAATGTTTATTTTCTATTAGGGGCCAACTAAGTTAAGTCACTAGTTATCAATACCATGGACGAAAAGCCGAAAACTGCTCTAGCTTTCGGCTTTCCGTCATGCATACTCTAGAGGGGGGCCTCCGAAAACTAATTAAAATACAATTCCAAACAACTTTCCCACTGCAACCTCAGCATACACGTGGAACCGTTACTTGGGACGTGTGCCGACATCGCCGCTCGTAAAAATAATTCATTTATTTATTTGTTATACCAGTGAGCATCCGGTTCAAAGCAGTTCTTCCTAGCACACCTAATAACATCTTCAATGTGCACAGAGGATGCCCTTAAACCTGAATGATTCTCCAAAACAAGCTCGAACACTTATTATGTAGCGGCGATCCTACATATGATGGTTGAAGATGTATATTATGAAATATAAAAGCTAGTAAAGCTCCATCACTACGGCATCGACCCGATCCTTGATACCCAATCACGTGGCGATCCAGCTAGTTTATTCGGCCGGACCAAACCGCATCGTGAGACGCTGATGGAACAGAACCAAATCAAGATCGATGAGAGAGCTTGAAGAATGAAGACCTCGGCGGCTGCCTATAGCCACCTACCCACCCGACGCGCTGCGCTGGAGACTAGTACTAGTAGTCTATAAACAACGCGATAATCTGAACTCGGGTCGGATCTGGATCTACACGACGCGGCATCACCCGTGGCTGGCTGTCCGTGTTTGGTTTTGTTTCCCTCCGTCGTCGTCGTCTCGTTTGTCTCCTGGCCTCGATCCAAACCAACTCCTACTTGCACACCACCACCACTTCCTCTGCCTGCCAGCCAGCAGTGTCGCGCCCGCGCCCGCGCCCGGTGCCCGCGCTCGTGCCGTCAGTCACTCCTCCGGGTCCCCTCCAGCTTTGCCGTCGCCGTTGCCACACCACCCCCCCCCCCCCCCCCCCTCCTCCCCGTCCTAATTCCCAAATAAAGCCGCGTCCCACGTTGCCTTGGTTTTCCTTCCCCCTTCACCTTCCCCGCCTGTGCAGTGCAGCGGCGTCACACTCAGCTCCGCAATCGCTCTCGGGTGACCCGGCCCCGCTGCTTCGCTCAGGAGAGGGAGTGGGAGGGGGACAATGGCAGCGGGCGGGAATGGCGGCGCGGCCGGCGGCGGCGTCGACACCAAGGCGGCGTTCGCGCAGATCTACAAGACGCTCAAGGAGGAGCTGCTCGCCGACCCCGCCTTCGAGTTCACCGCGGAGTCGCACCAGTGGATCGACCGCGTAACGACCCCTCTCGCTCTGCCCTCCTTCCTTTTCTGTTGGCTGTTCCCTTGCCTGGTTTGATCCTTGCGGCGCGGGGCTCCTTTGCCGCGTCGCCGTGGCGGAGCGAGTCCTTCTCATCCCGCGCTGGATTCCAGCCCGGATCGGCGGGGTTTCTGTTAGTTCGTGCGGCGCTGGGCTCGTATGGGAGTAGTAGAATTTAATTTGGTTTTGCACGTGGGCATTGGGTGAATAAATGAGGAAGAAAACGCTGGATCACGGGTAAATAAATGAAGCATGGCTTGTCCTTTGGGAGCAGCTTATTACTGCTGCTTAGTGTTTACGCGGTCTGGAACGGATCAACAAGTACAGACTGAAGCTTGTTGAGTTGGGTTGACTGGCTCTGCTGTTGCGGGCCCCAAATGGACGTGAATTTCAGTTAAAACAGAGGAAATCGCTCTGCAGCTGAATTTGAACACTCGTGCCAGTTATTAATGGTACTTTTGGGTCTTTGAGCAGATTGCTTACTGTTAGTTTTTTTTCCTGAACCGATTACTGTTAGTTCTGTTAGCAAGTGCTTTGGATGTGCATTGCTAATTTATTTTTTTTCTTTATCTTCCTGCTTTGGACAGATGGTTGACTACAATGTACTCGGAGGTGCAGAGATGATCCAGACTTGCTCGCTTTTACATTATAGGAAAACTAGTTACGCATCTGATTCTTAGTTGTTGTTCAATGGTAGGCAAGTGCAACCGTGGGCTCTCTGTGGTTGACAGCTACAAGCTGTTGAAGGGTGCTGATGTTCTGGGTGAGGAGGAAATGTTCCTTGCTTGCACCCTTGGCTGGTGCATTGAATGGGTATTGTTTTCTCCCCAATTTTTGTCAGGAAGAATGACTGTAAAGCAATGATTGGCTCTTCTAAGAATGCTATGGTATTACAGCTTCAAGCTTTTTTTCTGGTGCTTGATGATATCATGGATGACTCTCACACTCGTCGTGGCCAGCCTTGCTGGTTCAGGGTGCCCCAGGTTAGTGAAGAGTAATCTGTCCATTCTGAATACTACAGCATTTACCTACCTGTCCTTTGTGTACTAGTGTCAGTGTTAGAGCACTTTCTAGTTCCCTTTGTTAAGTGATCTCTAAAGATGGATTCTGTTGTGCATTAGGTTGGCTTCATTGCTGTCAACGATGGCATTATCCTTCGTAACCATATCTCCCGGATCCTCAGGCGTCACTTTAAGGGAAAACCTTACTATGCTGATCTCCTTGATTTATTCAATGAGGTATAAATTCTGATCGATTATCTTTAGCTCAAGGTGATCAGATTATTACAAATGTTGATTATGCTGTTTTGCATTGTTAGGTTGAGTTCAAGACTGCTTCAGGTCAGCTGCTGGACCTTATCACAACCCACGAAGGAGAAAAAGATCTTACAAAGTATAACATAACAGTGTAAGTTAATTTGGAGAACCTTCTTTTATGTGTTCTATCCTCTCACATTGTCAGGTTTACCGCAGAGAAATCCTTTTCATACAATAGCGTAGTACTGGTAATTCTGATTCAATATTTACTCACTGTTAATTTAATGCAACTGACACTATTGCAGTCACCAGCGTATTGTTCAATACAAGACAGCGTACTATTCATTCTATCTGCCGGTAATGAACCTTCGGTGCCTTACATTTTCATATACTACTTTCATATGATCCCCACCATCTAGATGATCAATACCAGACGTGTTGTTACTGATACGATGCTTTATCAAAAGGTTGCATGTGCACTGCTGCTCGCTGGTGAGAATTTGGACAACTATGGTGCAGTAGAGAACATTCTTGTTGAAATGGGAACATACTTTCAAGTCCAGGTAACCCTTATTTTGGCTGCTCATAGTAATGGGAACCATTTCCTGCCACAAGCATGACTCTGTTTAGCATTAATGTGATTGTTCCCTCGCAGGATGACTATCTAGATTGCTATGGTGACCCTGAATTCATTGGCAAGGTTAGTGCATTTGTGTGTTGCAGTAACTGGAATGAGCATCTTATCATATCGATTTTCTTTTCCCGTGGTTCTTGTGATCTGATTAATGTTAAGTTTGATATAGATTGGAACTGACATTGAAGATTACAAATGCTCCTGGCTAGTTGTGCAAGCTCTCGAGCGTGCTGATGAGAGCCAAAAGCGCATTTTATTTGTAAGTAATCTGCAAACCACTTCTCAGTGATTTTAAGGACTGTTTTCTAAACGCTTAATGTCCTACAGGAAAATTATGGCAAGAAAGATCCAGCCTGTGTGGCAAAAGTGAAGAATCTCTACAAAGAACTTAAACTAGAGGTTTGTCTTTACTTTTGATGATGGTTTGTGTTCATCTGTTGATTGTTATTGCTTGTTCAAGTAGGATTATTTTCATTTATCCTCACTTTAATCACTGATCCTAGATGCATGTGTTACTTAAATGGTATTATATTTTGTAGACTATTCCTATACCCACAGTGACTTAATTTACAATAGATGAAGTGGCATCTACATGGCTGCACCTGCACCTGCTTTTGTTACATCTCATAGTCTGAAAATACGTGACATGTGGAAAACCTGACTTGAGTCAATGGCTAAATGTGACATTTTGTCTATATTTTTGTTCTAGGCTGTATTTGGGGCTTATGAGAGCGAGAGCTACAAGAAGCTGATCGCAGACATTGAAGCCCAGCCAAGCATAGCTGTTCAGAACGTACTGAAGTCCTTCTTGCACAAGATCTACAAGAGGCAGAAGTAGGGTGATCTTGGATAGGGAGCCGTTGCTCAATTGCGTGCTTGACAGATAACTAGAGTTCCCGATCGCGCTTCTAGATAAAAAAAAAATTGATATTAGTATGATGCATCTTTGCTTCTTTGGATAATAACGAGGCAAGGTGCTATTTCGGTTTGATGGACCGCATGCTGTAGACAGTACATTGGTTGTTTTGTTATTTGGATCCTATAAGTTATTTGCTTCTCTTTTTTTTTGTGGTTGCTGTAAGCAAATTCCAAGCGTATATCCAAGGGTGTGCAAAAATAGTAACAGGATCAGGTGGTGCTGAAACTAATTGGACTACTGATGCGATCAAGGGAGTCAATGATTTTACAAGCCTGCTGATGCAAATTACTCGAGGAGGCAAAGTAGTGTAGGAAAATGCTCGCAACTTTTGACCCCATGTGATAAAATCTAGTGGAAACATATTGAAGTTGCATGAAAGGAGAAAAGAATATTATAAAAACAGTAACTTGAGCAACAGCCATTGCTTCTTACTCTGCGTAATAAAATGACTCTCCAACAGCATTCTCATGTAACGATTCCAATATGGACCAAATGAAAACGTTACAGGTTTCTGTTATTTTCAGTCCTGCAGAGTGCAGAGAGGTCTAGGCGATGAAACAAAAAATTGCAGAAGTCCAGAGAAAGATTGACAGCCCGGGGGGTGGTAAATGAATAAATGATGTCAACCAACTTCATGCGGGTCAGCAGGTTAACAGTATGAAGTCATGAAGCAGACTCCTAGATAAGAATTAAGAAAGGGCCCTCTACAACAAAGTATCTTCCGGGAAGTATGTCAATGTTTCCGCATATATGGTAATAAAGCAAGTGAGATTTCATACATGATGCCTGTCTTTTGTACGAAAGAACAGGATATAAAAAACTGCTAAGTTAGCACGTCTGAATTTTCATCCCTTTTTTCCTAGGCACCTGCTCCTAATTACATTGGCTGGGAATCCAAAGTCAGGGAAGTTGATGCAGTTGCAAACATTGCTCCTAATTACTTTGGCTGGGAATCCAGAAAGTCAGGGCAGTTGATGCAGTTGCGAACATTGCTCGACGAGGGGCCCATTTCAAAGCTGTGATAGGACCAATGTGACTGTTCCAACAAGCAATCTGCAAAAGAAATCTGACATTAAGACAAGCAACTTAACAACACATTAAAAACCCAATTAAAGAAAAGCACCTCTTGTACTGTATTGATGTTCCAAGCGTGCAGGGTTCCGTCACCAGATCCTGCAAAATCAAACATTATGTTTTTACCAATGGCTTAACAATGCAATAGGTAGCTGTCTCCAAGGTGAATTAATATGAGCATACATATAAGACACTAATACGGTCGGCACTGATTCGCCAAAACGATATATGCACAATATACTATACAGTCATCACCACATCAATTTTTTTATAGGTCGTTAAAACTTGAGGTACCATATGTGCCTAGATCTTGCTAATAAAATACTGATTTTCACATAGTTGGTCAGTGGCAAAAAAATGAAGCTGAAAGCAAATAATATATTGGTGGATTCTTGTTACTTGTTAGGTCTCTCACAAAAGTAGATGCAGCATATACAAAAATTCAAAAAAGACAGAAGCTGGAACATTTTATTAAAGTAGAATGGTTGATAATCAAATAGGAGACACGCATTGTAGGTAAGGCTTTTCAAAAGCCTCGCAGTTTTAAAATTTAAGAAACTTTTTAGGCCTTAACTGCAGGGGAAACTAAAGGGCCACTTTTCTTATGGACTAGCATATCTATCAGAATGCAGTCTTACCTGAAATTACATACTGGCCATCTGGAGTGAAAGCAGCTTCATTTGTTACATTGGGAGATGGCTCTAAACTAAAGCCACACCTCTGCAGATTACATTGGGGTATTAGGAAAATATATCAAAAGGATAGAAGGATATCAGTGATAAGATCAGCAAAATGTGCACCACAAGGATCATCATCTGAGGCAAAAAAAAGAAGGGGGGGGGGGGTTAATTTAACTGACCTTGTCTCCTCCATATGCATCCAGAACATATATATGGTTGTTAGTTGTTGTCAAAAGCATAGACTTGCCATCGTTGCTAAATTTAATGTCAGAAACTTCAGCTGTATCTCCACCGACCATGAAAGTGTCAAACGGACCCTAAAATTGGATTTGATTCCCAAGATAAATATGTCACACACCTTCCACAAATATATGGTTCTTCTGTATTATATTCACTAGGTACCTTATCATACGACCGGGAATCAAATAACTTAATAGCGCCGCCTTCCATTGCTACAGCAAAAACAAGTCCTTGTTGATCATATGCTACAGAAGGCCTGCCACGGAGTTTTAGGATGCCCTGAAGAATAGATGAGTAAACATGCAACAGCTTAGAGGATAAATAGTCTTTCATCTCATCTGTTAAATGTAACTAAGTATGCATGGCTGCCATCATGAACACATTAACTAAGTTCGCTGGAGATTGTATCCAACCTGACAGGCATTTACACGAAGATCCCATATTCTGACACTGTGATCAAGTGATCCTGACATGAAGCTATCGTTGACGGGTGACATACATAATGAAACAACCCTGAGATGAAAAGGTAATACCTCTCAGGCCCCAGAATGCTCCTCAAAATTTGTTGCTACAGGCGAGAAATACAGAATATGAAAAAAAAAAAGACCCTTACCTGTCTTTGTGCCCTTTGAAGTATCTTAAACAACGGTTGTCATACAATGATAGATAACGAAGTGACTCTGCAGACTCTAGATTGTATCTTGATGAGCATAAGATAGAACTCGGATGATGAGTAAAACAGACACGGTCAGCACCATGTTTCCTATGATATGTAGTCTTTAACAACCTGAAACAATAACCAGCAAGTTCTAGCACTGATTGCTACAATCCTTGTAATAGAAAGCATAAATGGTGACTTACAGAATACTTTGATGAAAACAAACCAAACTTCTATCAACCACAGAGAGCAATAACAGGACTAGGGAAAACAAGGTCGTCAGACCTAAACAGCTAGACGAGACGACAATTTCTTAGAAATCAAGAATGAACAAATGTTGCCTGACAGCACAAGTACATCACATCTCTAGCAATATGGTCAACGTGACAGAGAAGCAACATTTAGGTACTATCCATGTATATGCATCAAATAGATTAAACTGGCCATGGAGCAACGCGCTACATAATTTTTCAACAGCTTTTGGGATTATACTGTCCAGTGATGTTGATTTTAGCATTCATACAGTGAAAATCTGGAATCCCTTGTTGGGCACGCCACTAATCACATCTCAGCACAAACTGGCCATTGAAATAAATCAGTAGAGCACTTCTCCCGACCAGATTTGGCAAGCCCACACACATCAAACTCTAAACATTACAGCTCTATCAACAAAGTTAGAAGAAATCAAACGAGGCAGCGTGCTCACGTCGCACTAGTGATGTTGTAGAGGCGTATGGAGTCGTCCTCGCTGGAGGTGACAAGGAGATCCTCCTTGCGGTGGAAGTCGAGGCAGTTTATCTTCCCGGCCTGCAGCCGAATTCGAGCAAACACCACGACGAATTAGCGCGGAGCGGAAACCATCGAGGGAGCAGAGGCGGGTTGGGGATTTTAGCAACGAAACTCACGTAATCGGTGAAGACCGCACCGATGGCCATGCCGTGGACAATCTCGTCGTCCAGCTGTGATAGCGACGCCGCCGCCATCTTGTCCGCAGTTCCGGCTGCTACAGTAGAACTCGCCGCCGCCCAGATTTTCGATCTCCTTCTAATCCGTTTGGTAACGGAGGAGGATGTCCCTCTTTTTCTATTTTTCTTTTCTTTCTTTTCTGAAAAGAAAAACAGAGCCTTGTAGTTGGGCCTTTAGTGTTAGACAAGGATAGTTGGGCCATAGAGGGAATCCATTAGACATGTGGGCCCAAATCAATCATCATCACTAAATCAAAGAAACGGTACATCGTTGAGTGCATGATACGGGGAAAAGGGGAGCAAGCTGCTCGCGTCGGTCTCCTCCTCTCTCCAGCCCATCTACCTCTTGATTTTTACCTCCAAGTTCACTCAGTTCATAATAGGCGGAATAGCCAAATTCGTTCCTAAACTATCATCGAAAGCTCAATTTCATCTCTAAACTATATAATAGCCGTTTTCGTCCTCAAACTTTTACATCCATGTCAAATTTGGTCCCTGGTCTGACGTGGACAGCCATGGTGGCGCGCCTTATCATCGCCCAGTCAGCTAAAGGATGTGAATTTCTATTTTTTACCATTGTCCATTGCTCCATCTATCCCAAAAAGAAGGTAGTTATGGGATGCGTGCACATGTTATTTTCTCAACTTTGACTCAATTTGTAGAAAAAACTTACAACATTTATATCTTCAAATAAATTTGTTAAAAAACTAGATTTAAAGACCTTTCTAATGATACTAATGATGTATTATAAATATTAATATTATTTTATATATAATTGGTCAATGTTGTAAAAAGTTGTTTTCTCGGGAAGCGAGAACTACTCTTTTTTGGGACGGAGGGAGTATTTTCTAGTATGTAATCATTATTTTATGACTATCATGTGGCAGTCCTAATCTCCTAGATTAACTGTCATTGTAATGTAACCGTGATCCTCAGCTGAGAATCGCAGACATCGTGACCAAATCTCACTAGCATACGAAGCAGGAGGAGCGTCAAACTATGGAACGTAAAATAGATGAGCATGGGCAAGAGTAAAAATGAAAATTCATAGTCTCTAGCTGACTGTGCGATGACGAGGCGCGCCAACGTGGCTGTCCGTGTCGTATCATTGACCAAATTGAGCCAGATGCAAAAGTTTAAGGACGAAAATGGTTGTTTTCGTAGTTCAAGAACGAAATTGATCTTTCGATGATAGTAAAGGTTGATTTAAACTATTCCGCCTTACGTGGACTCCTAACTATTGCACATTGGCTGAGAAGTGGAAAATGCTCACAACATAGGTTTAGAACTAAATCCAGACCTAAACTTAGAGCCTGCTAAAGAAAAATAATAGATAAAAGATGAAATAAATAGCCTTATATAGTTATGCTAGAGAAACCATCGTTGAATATTGTATCCAACCGACAAGCATTTATACGAATATCCCATATTTTGCGCTTAGATCAAGTGATCCTGACATGAGGCTACCGTTGACGGGTGACATACATAAGGGTATGGCCAACTATGGAATAAAATAGTTAGCTAATCCGCACTGGGACCTGGATCCCAACCTCCAGGCTGATTTAGCGGCAAAATAATCCGCAGCAGGGGCCGGTAAAGGCGCCGTGGCGCCGCTATTCCCAGCGACTTGCCAGTCGACCGGCAAAATGGCTCTGGCCCCACGACTGCCGCTGCCCCCAACAACTTCCCGGCGGAACAGAAAGGAGCCGGCTTCTCCACCGCCGGCCGCTTCTCGCCGGTACAGAGAGCAGAGAGAGAAGAGAGAGAGGACGGATCTGCAGCCACAGCCGGGGGAGCTCGCCGTCGATTTCGCACCGCCAGCAAGGAAGAATCGAAAGAAAAAAAACAATCGAAGAAAAAGAACCCAAATCGAGGGGTGCGGGGCTCCTTGCCGTCGCTCAAGAGTGCTCCTCTGCGGAGGTCGCACCAGGGCCTGAGCACGGCGTTCCTCACCGTAGTCTTGCCCTGCTCCACTGCATGCCGGAGTTTAGAGAGAGATGGGAGAGGAGCTTGAGGCGTGCGCGGGGTAGGAGAGAGGACGTGCAGGCCTCGGTTCGGCTCCTAGCTCGGAGCAGCGCTGGCGGGAGTGGCCAACATCTTGCTCCCTAGCTCGGCTCCTCCTATCCTCCGCATGGCCAGGGGCGGCGCTCCTCTAGATCGAGAGAAGAGAGAGAGAGGAGGAGAGCGAGAGGTGGAGAGAGTTCGTGAGAAGAGGTGACGAGAGAGTTCGAGAGAAATATCTGCAGAGGAGGGGGCGCCGAGTGGGGAAAATAAAATGAGAGAAAAAAAGTAGAAAGAAAAAAGAAAAAAGAAAAAATATTAAAAAGAGAAGAAAAAATAGGAGGTAGAAAAAAAGGTGAGTAGAGGAGAGATGATAGTTGGGATGGTTGAATAAAATATAGATTAGTTGGTATAGAGGTTGAGACATAGAGGTTGGCCGGTGCGGGGAAAGTTGAGATAGAGGTTGAAATCTTAACGACTAAGCGAGAATATTTCATTAGAGGTTGGAAATAGAGGCCAACTAGTGCGGATAGCCTAAGGTGGAGCAAAGAGCAGAATAAAACTACCCCTGTCAAATCGTTGGCCCCACCTTCTCCTAATATCAGCTTTTGGGTGCGCAGCAAATAGCCCATCGACTTCTTCGTCGCCAGCGAAGACTCTCTCTCCTTTTTTTTCTCAGGGCCATGTTCAGATTCCCAACTATTCACTATTTAGGCCCCGTTTAGTTCCCACAAAAATACACTATTCATCCAACTTTTCACTATTCATCCCATCCCTTCTACTCGAGAAAATTGCAGATTTGGGACTCTAATCGTTGCGCTTCGCAGTTTTGCCATTTTAAACATTAGACTCGCAAAAATAGGACTCGAAACATGTGACACTTGATTTCCATGCCATTAAGTGTATTTCACCTCTTTTCTTATTTTTCTCCATGTATTTACCACATGAAAGGACATTTTTGCCCCTCTGTTTTTTTGCACAGGCTTACGTACCTAAAAAGACCGATGCTGGCCATCTGCACACACGCTCGTCCTTCTAGTCTGTCCATGGCCGCCGGCTGCCTAGCTTTGGCCGGCCGCACGCCCTGGCCAAGTGATACAGAGCTGCCGCCTCTGGACATGCTGGCTGGCTGGGCGTGAGCTGATGGCCTGATGCCGCTGGCCGATGGCCACTCATGGCCGCTGGCTAGCTCTCTGGCGTCAGGCAGCTGGTAGGCTAGCCATTCATCTTACAAATGAGCTCCATACAGTTCATCTCACATATAATGAGTTTTTCTCACGAATAAAAAATCTGGGCATATCACACAAAAATAACACATGAAGGAGTTCATCTCACAAAACCACAAATTTAGCCTAAAGTTTATAATTTTTCTCTAAACGAGTTCCATCACAGAAATAGAGCATGAGCTCACATCTCATCGTAGATGGAACCTTCACCCAATATTTAGCCGTCTCTTTGGTGTCATTTTTTTTGGTGGATCCGCAGCAGGCATCATCACAGGACTGGTGGTGTTGGTTTGTGAGGAGGTGCCTTCTCCTAACATGAACGCAATCCGGCTGCACATAATTTTGTACGACCATAAGATGCATGAAAACAATATTGTGATGTAAATGTGTTAATATTTCTTACCCTCTAGTGACCCTTCCGGGAGTATTCTGTAGTATTTCATCTCTGGTTAGCCTATGTGGAGTGCTAGGTTCACCTTGTGCAGCTTTTGTAACATTTTTTCCAGGTTGCCTCCGCTTCCTACAAGTAAATTAAATAAATTAATATTTAAGTGCTGTCTCAAATTTACATGAAAAAAAATCAATAGTTACCTTTTTTTTGCCGTTCCATTGAGTTGGCACTTGGAACTAGCTTGCCTATGTCCCTTTTCACCGCATCTCAGGCAAGTCATAGGTCCTCTTTTCATTTTTTTTCCACTTGAATTTACTGGAGCAGCAACATTTTCTCCTCCAACGACACCTTCACCTTTGGTAGATTTGACGCCTTTCTTCTTGTGGCCACCTTCAAGACACCCTTTTATTCTAAGTTTCCTTCGTCTTCCCACTTCGCCTTTACCTAGAGGTGCACCAACAACAAATGGCAGCTCGACTTGTGGCCACATGGTTTTGTTTGTCATTGGCTCAATCTCTCTACCATAGGCTGCCCTGAACCTATTCACCGAGTAGTAGTCATGCACAAATTGCTCAAGATCAACTCCTGGCTGCCTGGTTACGAAGGCCAATACATGTTGACATGGCTTACCAGTATGCTGCCATTCAAGACAAGTACATGTCCTTTGATTCAACTTCACAATATGCCTCTCAGCTCTACTACTATGATCCCAAACCTCTGCACTCCAATTAGCAGACGGTACAACTTTCAAGTGCCCCAAACCTCTAGTATTGGCCTTTAGCTGTCTCATAATTGCCGGAAGTATCCTGCCTTCAGGTAGCATGTATGCAAGATTTCTTCTCTTGAACCATAATTGCATGATATATTCTCTAATCTTATCAGCAAGGTCAGCAACAGGTAAGTCTTTATAGTCGCGTATCCTATTATTGAACGACTCAGCAATATTACTAGTGATGTAGTCACATTTAATTTCTGGATTAAATGCACACCTGTACCAGAGTAGCTTATGATGGGTCTGTAACCATTTCACTGATGCTGCTGATTCAGAAATTAAAGATGCTATATGCTCATAGAACAAGTCTTCCCTGTAGGCCCTTGCTGCAGGTGCTAACTCGCCATTATACCTCTTTTGAAAATTTTTGAAAGATGAAAAAAGCATTCTCTTTGCTCCACATTTGGAAAAACCTTTTTCACTGCCTTCTCTAAACCCTTGCAAGCATCAGAACACACTGCAAGGAGTGGAGGATTACCTATTGCCTTTTTTAATTGTTCCATCCACCAAGTCCAGTTGTCTTCATTTTCTGAAGCTATGAAGCCATAAGCAAGTGGATACATCCAGTTATGACCATCAACTGCTATAGCTGCAGCTAAGTGGCCATTCCATCTTCCATTTAGTGCTGTACCATCTACACTCAAGTAAGGCCTACAACCTTCCAAAAAACCATCGATGCATGGTTTAAGAGCACAGAAAAACCGATGAAAATATACTTGACCATCCACTTCAAGTATGTCAATCTCCACGACACTCCTAGGGCACCTCTTCAATAGCTCAGCCTTCCACCTGAACAACAACTCAAAGCTCTCTTCCCATTTACCATAAATCTCCGCAAGAGCTTTTTTCTTACCCCGCCAAACAGTATCATATGAAATTGTCACATTGTGCTCTTTCTCTAACTTCTCCTGCAATTCCTTGGCACCCATACTTGGAAAATCTCTTAGGATACTTACAGCTTTACTAGCTACCCACTTCTGAGATGGAGTTTTTGTTATCATCCTCATGGAAGAAATGCATGTATGTTCCTCAACCAACACAGTCACCTACAATGCACTAAATATGGTGAGAACCATTTATTTATTTACTTGGAAAGCAAAACAAATAATAAAATAGAATCAATTAATTTACCTCTACGGTTTTTTGTCCCTTATGTTTCGTGCCATTTATTCTCCAAGGACAATCTTCACTCGACTTGCAATAACACCTATATCTCTTCGAATCTGACTTCTCTGTACCCAAATCAAACTCCTCATTGATGGCATATTGTCGCACAGCCATCTTGAACTCCTCCATCGTTGGGTAGACTGTACCAACATCCATTCGTGGGTTGTTCTTATCATATGATATCACCATCTCACTTGGAACGGCATCACTAAAAGGAATTTCAGCATCATCACAATCAACAGCCTGTTCATCCATTCGGTGATCATGGACCTGTACAGCTACAGTTGTTGTCCCATCTTCATTAGTACAATTCACTCCTAAAACTTCACACATCTGATTTTCACTCATAAGTGCAATTCGACCTTCTTCATCATGTGTTTCCACTATCTGTAGGCTATCCCAATCCACTATTTCCATATTTTCCACATGAGCTACTTGTGACCTACGTACATAAGTTAAATAAATTTTTAATAAACTAACTCTACTATTGTACACGTAAAATAACAGAAAAACAATTAAGTCGATTACCTTTGCACATCAACAACAGGAACATTGTACTCTACCGCTGGAAGAGAAGCAGTGGGCAACAATGATCTCGCTAGGGCTAGAGCCTCATCAAGGTCTACGGTGGGGTTGGCAACTGTTGGTGGTGTGGCCAGGCCATCATCCGACGCAGGCAAGCCTGGCGCTTCCATGCCATCCGCTGGGCCGGCCATTGCATCCAGCACGTCCAGGGCCCCCACCGTCGCGGCCAGGCCAGAGGTCGGCCCTCCTGCCGGCGTGGCCAAGACAGAACCAGGTGCAGCCGCCCCTGCTGCCGAGGCCAGGATGCCTGCCGGTGCGGCCATGCTGCAGGACTCATGCGGACCATCCATGTCGGCGCCGGAGGAAGAAACGCCGCCAGCAGAGGAAGAAACGCCGACTGCGACACGAGGAATCGAGGATACGCTGCGGAGGCGGAATGATAGGGCTAGGGCTTTCTCCGGTCGACAGGAATAGAAGGACGCAGATACGATCCATTCATGCAGATACGTACGATCCGTCCATGCATGTTTCAGCAAAAAAAATCCGTCCATGCAAGTGCAAAAGAACAGAGGGGCAAAAATGTCCTTTCATGTGGTAAATACATGGAGAAAAATAAGAAAAGAGGTGAAATACACTTAATGGCATGGAAATCAAGTGTCACATGTTTCGAGTCCTATTTTTGTGAGTCCAATGTTTAAAATGGCAAAACTGCGAAGCGCAACGATTAGAGTCCCAAATCTGCAATTTTCTCCTTCTACTCACAGAACACTATTCATCTACAGTGTTTTTTTTGTGAACAGTGTATTTTCGGGGAATCTTTCCCCTATCTAAACGCACCCTTATTCCAACTTTTCACTATTCATTTTAACTTTTTACTATTCCTCCCTCACAAAATACGTTTTCCAGCGAATGCTACAGTGTTTTTCTTATGCTACAGTGTTTTTTCCTATAATCTAAACACACCCTAAACTCCACATCGTTCAACGAGTTAGTCATCACTCAAATCGGCAGCTCAAATGGCCCCGTTGGTGACGCCCTAATGAAAGAACCCTGAGATGAAAAAGTAATACTTGTCAGACCTCAGCATGCTCAAACTTTGTTACTACATATGAGAAATGCAGGATAAGAAAAAAAAAACCTTACCTGTCTTATGCCCTTTGAAGTACCTTAAACAATGGTTGTCATACAATGATAGATAAGGAAGTGACACTGCAGACTCTAGATTGTATCTTGATGAGCATAAGATAGAACTTGGATAATGAGTAGGGATGAAAGCAGATCGGATACGGATAGATATGTCTGGATACCAATACTGTATTTTTTTTTGGTGTTTAGAGAGAAAAATACATAACGACTTCGCTCTCTTGCCCATGGGAGGAAAGTATGCGGGCGTGTCAGTGTATTATTAAATACACAAAAGAAAAGATTTTGGAAAATACAAATACATGGTTCCTTTACAACGTACACGCTCCATAACCTGTCGTCGGGAAGATCTGACATAAGCGATGTGGTCTTCTAATTCCCCAGGCCTCGGAAGGCTCCCAGTTAATTACCTCCGTAAGACTAGCTTGCTGGAGCACCACTGATTAAGCTGATGTGGTCGTCGTCTTCAATCTTCGCTTCACGTTCTCCATGCATGTACTGGTGATGGTGGTGTAGATGTGCGGCGTAGCTGAAACGTCAGCCTCGTCGTCCACGTCGCCCGGCCTCGTCGGTCACGAACGTCGTGGTGGTGTAGAAGATGGGCGTCGGCGTGATCTATGGCCTCGTTGGTGTCCATGGGCTGAAACGTCAGCAGCGTCTGCCCGTGTCGTTCGGTCTCGTCGGTCTCGGACGTGAAGTCATGGTAGTCGTCGTAGTAGATGTAGATGCATAGTGACACTTGGCTTGTGATTGAGTCGACGGCGTAGCAGCTTGTCGTCGAGGTACTGGTCAGCAGTGTAGTCGAAGTAGAGGTAGCCTTGGTGGAGTCGCACCCGTCAAGTTCTCCGAAAGAAGGATGCATCTGTGCAGACACGGTCCTTCCTCGATCTCTTCTTCGTCTTGCTTGTTTCTTGATCATGCATGCGCATGTGCACCCATGCACGAATGTGGGCAGGCATGCAAACACACATCGGTGCTTACATGTGCTCCCGTCTCCGGGCGATCTCATATTCTCATGAGGAGGAGTCAAGTCATGCGTGAACATAAAGTCTCCTACGGACGGATGGCACCGTGCCTCCAGTGGCGGAGCCAGGAATCCTACCGAGAGGGGGGGGGGGGGGCGGACGAACATAGTAGATAACCTTCTACATGGTCGTAACTGCATCCATCTTAAAAGTTAAAATAATGTTTCAAGATTTTTTTACAATGTCAACTATCAATACATTTGGGCCTAGAAGAGTAGAAATCAGCATATTTAGGACAAAATTGATCACCGTGGGCCGTGGCCTGGCTGTGCTTTTCATAGCTCAGGAGCTTGTGGTGGCTGTTTTGCTAAGTGTTTGTGCCTATAGGGCATGCAGGCCTAACTGCTCTCTACTTTGGAATGCTATTTGCCACCGTGTTCACTATTGAGCAACTGTTAAGGTACTATATCCTCAGAAACTGGCGCATAGCAAGGGGGGGGGGGCACTGCCCACCTTGGCCAACACTTGGCTCCGCCACTGCGTGCCTCGCCGCCATCTTGATCAGCATCGCCTCGTCATCGGCCGTCACAACATGTATGAACGTGCATGCATAGATATATGACCTGAAAGAAAGCACGCGGAGAAGAGAGAAGATACAGATTACCAGCCTGCCACACCGCCGATGGTGAACAGCAGAGAGCTCGTGGCACGACAGCACTCCGTTGCAGATGAGGATGCCGAGAGAGCTCCTAGCAGCCGGGAAGAAGATGCTCGAGCTCACTGAACTTGACTCCAGCGTGGCCGGCGTCTTGACGTCGTGGACGGGGATGCTGACTTCGTCTCTGGTATGGCAGCGCTTCGTTGTAGGAGCTCCTGGCGGCCGGGAAGAAGATGCTCGAGGCCTCTGCCCTTCTCTCTCGATCGACCACCTTCCCTCCCGTGGCCTCTGATTTGTTGTCATGGCCGTCGCCGATGTTGTGTGTGCTGGGAAAGAAAAATAAGAGATTAGATAATTGATCTCACCCGTCATCCACGACCACGAGCGAGCTGCACGTCTTGTAGATCTAACGTTGATGTCGACCTGCACGCCACAACACCGAATATGAGGTCACCGGATGAATCTGTGTTGCCCATGGTCTTCCTTCAGCACTCTCACTCGAGTTGCAGATTAGCTTCTTTGCTCTGCTCGTCGAGGCAAGCAGGAGGTACATGGCGTTGGCACCTTCTTCTTCAGGTGAACGTCAGCACCTTCGGCCATATGTATGAGCTTGCCGTGATGATCTACATCCCTCCTCCTTCGGCGTCGATGGCCAGCCTCTCCCCGGATGGGAAAATTCAGAACCCTTGGCACGAGGACACAGGGGGTTTAAATAGGCAGCTAGCTAGGGTACGAGCGCATGGAGATGCAGCCACCGCCTCTAGTTTGTTGGAGAAAATCCCGTACGTCGTTTGCTTAGCAGCCAAGTTGATCGATCCACTCTTCGGTTGAGAGCGATAAGTACGAGCACCCAATGCCTAATCAAATAATGCCCCCACGCAGAGGCTAGAAGGCCAACGTACGTTGCTTGTCTATGACCAGCCGAGACTACTCGCAAGAATATCTCCCACCCGGTTGTTGGTCAGCATTATCTGCCGACGACAAAAAGGTTTCCGGAACTTCATTCCTTCTGGAAGGTTCTAAATGATGGCGCCATCTGCCACGTGGCCTCGGGTGTATATCTACATGTATCGACTCAAATACGTGCACGACATCCTCGTGTATGTGCGCAAGCGCCATGCATGCGGTGGCTGCTATGTACATCCCGTAGTTAGGCGCTAATTAACCAGTAGCCTTCCATGTACCGGTGTCATGCGTGCATAGCAATTGCCATGCAGTAGTTGAACGGAGCTCTTTGCTCTCTATTCATGCCTACTCCCCCATGCACATACGTACACACTCTTTTCTCTCCTTTTCTCGCTTTCCATTAATCTATATGGGTTAACTTTTTGTGACAAAATATCATCAAACAATTAGATCTGATTCAGATACGGATAACACAAAATATGTCGGATATGTATTACATATCTACAATAAACATTCAACTTTTATACAGAAGAATATTGATTTCCGGTTCTAGATACGGATTGTACCATTTATGGCCTAAGAGCCTTCGGTCGGTCGGTCGGACGAAAATATCCATACCACTTTCACCACCATGTTTCCTATGATATGTAGTCTTTAACAACCTGAAACAATAACCAGCAAGTTCTAGCACTGATTGCTACTCTTGATAATATGCAATGCATACTTGGAACAATCTAGAAGGTTGTGGAAGATACGTACTTTGGTGTGCATGAGGATAAGAATAATGACAAAGTGATAAGCTTCTAGAATATTTAAAAAAAACACATGAGAGAAGATATTTGATATGGAATAATCTAAAACTATTTCTTCGTGTAAAAGTAAATAAAAGTCTAGAAACTAGAGATTTATGTATGGCAAAAATATCTACATATTGGTATAAGGATGAAAATATTGTAGAGTTAGATATTTTGTATAGAAGAGTGTAGAAAGGGAACACATGACATCACTACATGAGCCATGGTCTAAATAGGGTGTCCTCCACCCCCTCATGTATACTATCAGAGTGCCATATGAGTCAAACGTGAGGATATGACAAAGTTGCAATACAATATAGTGTGATGTCATGATAGGATTTAGGATACTCACATAAATGGTGTAAGAGTTCTCTCATGTTATGTCAAGTTGAGTTCCCTAGCAAAAAGTTTGTCTCTCATATCAGTGTTAGGTGAAGATATCCACAAAGTGAGTAGTATGGGTAAGAGTACATTGAAGAAGTCGATGCCAAGGTTAGGGGCGCCGATTTCTCAACAATTATAATTGTTGTAGACAGAAAGCATAAATTGTGACTTACATAATATTTTGATGAAAATAAACCAATAACAAGGCTAGGAAAAAAATCATGTTTGTCAAAACTTATACACTGCTTAAATCGTGCTACAAAACCTATATACACCCAAGTGACCAAGACTTACGTTAGTAAAATTATATATATAGTTTAATCAGTTGTATCGATCAAAACATCAGATGATGAAAATATACATTATATATCAGTATAAGAAGAAAATTGTATCTAATTGCTCTTTGAGACACTTGCTAGTTAAGAGAGGTTTAAGAATGAAATAGATAAAAATAGATAGAGTTGATAGTTCATCTCAAGATTCTAATTCATAGGATTTTCTAATATTCACTAAAAATAAGGCATAATGACCCATCGTGGCACCCAAACATACCTAGGACACACCCAAATCCACTTAAAATAGTATATAAGTGTAGGTATAAGCTGCAACTCTGAAAATACATGATCACTGTTTACAAAGTAGTACTCAATCCAAATGTCAGTCTGATAAGCAGCAACACATACATATGACGCCTCCATAAATGCAATCGCCTGGTAGATTCTCACATCACCCCTAACATGAGGCTCGGGTAGGAACATCTCCATAGGAATAGTGTAAGGGCATATACGGTTGTGGCAGGAAATGATGTTTAGCAACTATGGAAGACATGGGCTCTAGAGTAGCGATGACAGCTTAGAGCACATACTGGGAATGGTGGATAATGTGGTTGTGTGTTGACAGCCCTTAGACGCATAAATTATAACCCACGAGCGATGGATCATTGTAGCTCTTCCCTTAGAGTATTCTCCCAAGGTTTATCAATCTGTGGATCGAAAAGAACTTACTAGGGTTGTCTATCAATCCCGACGAATCTAATCCTAACATGAAGCACATTATTGCATATAGGGTTGAAACATGTGAATGAACATATTATGTGTGTGAGATAAGTGAATGGTCATAATCGACCGCCATGAGGTAGCACGAGCCCACCGTCGTCTTCATTGTAACTTCCGGACAAAGTGAAAACATAATCTAAACTCATACGATGATATATGAAAGACTCCCATGGGCATTCCTGTGAGGTGCCCGTTAAAGTTTCTCAAAGCTTTACCCCAAACGACTAGCAAGTGCTCTTCCTCGAGCTCCTCCCCTTGGTAATTGCTATGACAACTCCCCTGGAACTCACCGTAGATCCTACTCAACATTACACGTTCGTCTGGCCCTTTGCCTCCCACATGTTGTCACCACACGAGGGTAATCATCACCGGCTTACCGGGCACCACTACGATATATCCGCAAGACATAGACTAATCATCACGATTAGATCTAAACCTACTAAGAACATAAGCTAGCTCGACATATGGACTAATCACCATGATTAGATCTAATCATATGCTAGCTAGACATATGAGATAAAACACACATATTAGAATATCAAAGTAACGAGAGAAGATTAGATTGATATCATCATTAATGTACATATGCCTTGATGAATTCAAGACATAGATCCAGAATCCCACCATGGCTTCACCACGCAGGGCCAACCATGGTTTAGGGATAGGGTGACCTAAGTTTTTTGGTTAAAACAAGAATTTTGAAGATAGAGGTTTAGGCATAAAAATTCTATCTAAGTTGGTTTTAAAAACAAAATAAAAAGAAAAATTAGAATTTTGGATGAAAAATAAGACCTACGGTTTTAGGTTGGCTATGGGTAGGTATTTTTTTTATTGTGTATAAGCAGGCTAGTCAAAGTTTTTAGTTAGAACAGGGGTAGAAATCAATAGCTAATATGAATCAATCAAAACAAATCAAAACTACCTCTATTGGCTTCTTTTTTGTGGGGTTTGATAGAATGCTTAGGAATAGAGTAGTTTTCACAAAAAAGGGTTATAAAATGCAACATGCAATGTAATGCAAGATGGAGAGCAATATGAACAATAAAATGCACATGAGGAGGGTAAACAAATATGATAAAAAAAATTATGCGACATAAAAAGGTGGTTGTCCTTAAACAAATGGAGTTATACTAAGTTAAATAGCCACAAATTTAGAATCAAAGGGTGGTGTCATGCTTCATATTTCTCTCTAAAAAGACACAAAGAGAAAAAAATTCCAAACCTTAAAGATTGGGTTACCTCCGGCAAAACGCTTCATTTAGAGTCATAGAACTTGAACTTTTCATATCTTCTCGTTATCATAAGGCCATGGTCCTTCGTGCAAGAATCCGATGTGTCCATGCAGCTTGATGTCGCCTCTTGTAATCCATCGTTGTTTGCTTGCAACATCTTTATTGTCCAAGGTGCACCGATTATTGTGCCTTTATTTGACAATGTTCTTGGGGTCTCTCTTTTGATCCAAACCTCTAAATTTGATCATGTGCGCTTGATGGAAGCATCACCCATGCTCCCCTTCATCGTTGTCATCATCATGTCATCTATCTTGCTCTCATCCTGTTGCTCCTACCTCTTCTTCGTGGATTTTGTCCTGTGTACTCAATAGAACATATAACTAAATACAAATATATTGAAAAATTTATTAAATTACCTTTCCAATGAGTCATCATTCATCTTAAACAGAGTTCAAGGGAGCTATGCCCGTTTTACTTTTAGCGTTATGTGTTTTCTAGAAAATTTCAGAACGTACAACCTTCGATGTTTTGGCCCGCTTGTAGAAATCTCCGATTGACTTGATTCTTCATTCATTGGAACCGAAACTTCAAGGAACTCTTGAATATCCAAAAATATTACGTTATTGTTCTTTGAGGTCGAGCAAAATTTTGATGAGAATGATGTCTTCTTGTGGATTGGTCCGAAGATGTCAATGATCTTGATCCTGTGGTTCTCTAGCTCCTCCCTTTGGTAACCGCTGCGACAACTCTCATGGAACTCGCCGTAGATCTTACTCGGCATTACACGTTCATCTAGCCCTTTGCCTCCCGCATGCTGTTACCACATGAGGGTAATCATCACCGGCTTCCCCGCGCACTAAGGCCTTCCACAGTGGTGGGTGCGATACGTGGCAAAGCATGCCACCTGGAATCTAGAAAGGGCC
This sequence comes from Digitaria exilis, assembly GCA_015342445.1. Lineage (NCBI taxonomy): Eukaryota > Viridiplantae > Streptophyta > Magnoliopsida > Poales > Poaceae > Digitaria > Digitaria exilis. The sequence goes on from JACEFO010001940.1 coordinate 40,280, forward strand.
AAAAATTTATCGCTGTCCATTTAATCCATACATGCAACTCTTGGAAAGACTAAACAATCTAATTCTGTGCCAATCATACTAGGATCTTCACCCGTGCTCTCACGGTGAGTTGTTGTGGCATTGTACAAAACAATATTTAATTTTCATGCCTCGAAACCCAAACTGAGGTCCGATTCCTCCCTCTGCCATCCATGGTGCGCTCTCTCCGGTGGTTGCTCCGATTCCTACTAGTGACACATGGAACGAGGGTGTGGCCACTGGAGAAGGCCTAAAATGTATCCGCAAGACATAAACTAATTACAATAATTAGATCTAAACCTACTAAGAACATAAGCTAGCTAGACATATAGACCAATCATCACAATTAGATCTAATCATATGCTAGCTCATTATCTAAAAAAAATATGCTAGCTAGGCATATGAGATAGAGCATGAATCTCAGAAGATCAAAGTAACGAGATAAGATTAGATTGATATCACCATTAATGTACATATGCCTTGATGAATTCAAGACATGGCTCCGGAATCCCACCATGGCTTCATCACGCAGGGCCAACAATGGTTTAGGGATAGGGTATCCTAAGTTTTTGGCTTAAAACAAGAATTTGAATAGAGAGAGGTTTAGGTATAGCGTCTAGCCTACTAAGCCATCTCCTAGGCAACATCGAGGACGGCGACCATTGGATTCCTCCAGTGTGTCCTTCAATTCGATGGCTCTCTGATAAAAAATCATCATGGATTCCTTCACAATAGGGGCTTTAAATAGCCCGAAGAAACCGTACCTCAAAGGGAAGGTCGAGGCGATGCAAAAGGAGTAGGCCGACCGGCCTAGGGCCTATTGGGCCGGCCTGGGCCCATTTTGGCCCATCTCGGGAGCTCGATGGAAGTTCTTGATGAAGCAGTTCACGATGCAAAGGCAGGTCGTGATCGGGAAAGAGAGGACACCGACGAGGCGAGGCGGTCGATGTACTCGTGCAGCCACCCGAGGGACCCTGCGGCCTCCGCCAGCGCCTCGTCGGGGGCCACTGGCGCCGCCTGCTACTGGGTCGCCGCTGATTTGGCCGCCGCTGACATCGTGGGGCAGGTGATGCGGGAGAGCACAGCCTCGACCTCCTCGTCGACGTGGTAGTCGAAGGACCCGAGCGAGTAGGTGCGGCGATCGTCTCGGGCAGCGGCGGAGGAACGGCGGTTGCTGACGTTGACGATCTCGAGGCGGAAGCGCCTCGAGTTGTTGCTGCTGCTCCTGACCCGCGCATCGAGCGGCTCCTGCATGCCCGCCCCTGCGGCGGGCGGCGCGGTGGGGAGCGGCAGGCGCGCAGCGAGACGGAGGCGTGGCAGGGCCGGCTCTACAATTTTATGGGCACGTGGGCAAAAGCACGAAAATAAAGGCCCTTCAAACTAATTTTTTATATCAAAATTACAGCATATATTACTAATACTAAAAATTACTTTGCAATATAGTGCAGCTCATTAAATATATAACAATAATGTAAAAAAAAATTATGTTATGAGAACTTGAGAAATGCTTCTTAGGCAACCTCTAATATATACAAATAAATACATTGAATTAGAAATTTATAACCCTATGATTGTTGGAAAAATAAGGAAAAATTTATAAACCTAATCGATAATGTGTGTTAGTATGACGTTTATTGTGATCACGTGTGTCTGCTGTCTGTGTGCCTATGCGTCATCCTCGGGGTTGCCGCCATCGTCGAGACGCCGAGTAAGAACGAATCAGATTGTTAGGGTAGGGTTGCATCTGACGTGCGCTGGACTGGCGGTGTCTGGAAGATCAATTAACAAAACATCGCTTTCGTATTGGGAAACTAAACGTTGGCTTCCTTATTTCTGTATGTTTATGACCATGTGTCGTGGGTTGATTTGTTAGAATTTCAAAGGCTAGAAAAGGGCCGGCGAGATCTCCTACGAAGGGCTACTGCAACATCCTCAACCGTCGCTGTCCGTGAGCAGATCTCCCTCAACGAACCAGCTATGGCATCAACTGAGCCATCCAACACCTCTACTCGTGATGGTATGAATCTAAGCCCTCTCCCTTCTCCATTCCTAGATCTAGGATTCCACACATAGACACATACACACTCACACTCATAGATCACACATACACACTCACAGATCAAGTATTTTTCCCTGTCTATATCTATACACTAGCACCACAAGGAGAGATAATAGGATGTTAGGCTTGCGGCTGTCGCACCACCTGCACCCCGCCTAGAGCCGGCACTGCAGACCGGGCACACGGGGTGGTGCGGAGCCAGGCGTTGACGCAGGCTGCGTGGAAGGCGATGGAGGGGAGAGCTCGCGATTGATGGGGGGATGCGATCGGGGGAATGCCGGAAGGAAGGAAACCGTGGGAGGCGTCGCGGGAGGCAGACGACGTCCGTAAAAAAACGGGGAGGCGTGGATTTCGGCAGACGGATGACGGTTGCAGCGGTGAATGTTGGACGAAAAATTTGGCTCCTACGTGTTTTTTAGTTATAGAGAAGAGAAGAGATTCCTCATTTTCGAAGCGGTTCCGCTGGCGGCGACGAGGCTGGACGCGGAGCAGGAGCAGCGATGACTCGGCTGGGCGGCGCGCGGCATGGCTGGCTGGTCACGACAGGATGCGGAACAGGAGCGGCGTTGGTTCGGCTGGGCAACGGCGCACGACAGGTGGCCGTGGGAGCAGGGGCAGCGCTCGCCGGTCGCCTCGGCCAACACGTACGCTTGGGGTGCCGCTCGTGGACGCCTCCCTCATCCGCGACGAGCAGCAGACATCCGAGAGCAACATGTGGTTGCTGCCTGCGCCACATGTTGCTGGTCGTGTCGCGGGGACGCATTCACGTTGTAGACCAATTACGACACATGATTCGAAATGCTTCCGCATGTTTCTTCTACCGTAGATAAATGGCTCAGTAAACCAGACATAGATAAACACATCATCCCCAAACACAACCAACCGTAGATACGTAAGGGTGAACAAAGCGTTGTTAAGTTGGTAAGGTTTTTCGGTGTTGGAATATATCCACCTGGGTTTGTACAGATGCACTTTTTTTCTAGATTTTTTTCGAGATTTAAGTTTACAACTTATATAGTCTCTCAGAGGCGCGGAGTCGTGTATATTCATGTGCGGCATGTAAGTACCTCGATCCTACTACATTAATATTTTTTTAAAAAAAATAACTACTCTATCCGTCTCATAAAGAGTGTAATTCTAATTTCTTTAGATAGGTTAGTTCTGGTGTGTAAAGACTCAGATGCCGCCACAATAACTAACTGAGATTCCTAAATTGGTGGCTAAAAGTTAGTTTTGGCATGCAAATAAGATCTAACCTGTTGATTAGGTGGATATTTTTTCTTATTTGTATGATAGCACTCTTGTATAGTTATTTTTTTTCAAATGTATCGTTGCACTTTTTATGGGACCAAAGGAGTATACCTATTTTGTTTGATAGGAAGCTACAGTTAATTTATAGATTTTAAAGTTTTTTATTATTTATTTAAATTTGTTTTTTGCGAAATATCTGATTCGGAAAAAAATAAAGAATAGGACATCCAGTTTTGGAAATGGAGTCAGTTGGTTTTCCTCATTTCAAAGGAGATATTTTACAATGGTTTTATTGGTACAATACTGTACACATTTTGTTTTTAACACGCAACAGCCAAAGGTTCATGAATTTTGGATTGGTCAAATGTCCAAGAATTTTGGAGGTCATTTGAATGGTTTTATAATTTCAAAAGTTCGCATATGATGTCTTGAAAAAACATGGGTGTTCTATGGTTTTGAAACAAATTATAAGCTGATGGATCTCTAGTGATTTTTACTCAAATATAAATATATTTTGTTTGATTTTGACCTATCGGTGAGGTGCCTTGGAAAATCATACATAATCAACATCGTTTGCAAAATCATCATACCATAAACAGGCTTTAGAAAAGCCATAACTGAAATAAACATGTTCTTGATCTAGTCTTAAACACCATTTGCATTAATGTACTTATGCAGCTACTGCCACTAGTAATATGCTATATGCAAGGTATCTAATTCTTACCGAGTGTATTATGTACTCACTCTTGGTATGGGTGTTGTATATGCAAAAAAAAAGGCTATTCAAGGCACCAATAACGAGAACTTATGAATCATGGGGAAAGTTATAATGATAGCAATCATAGGAAAAGGTTCAGTTTTACACCCTCCGACTATTATAAAAAAATATGGTTTTCAACCCACAACTACAAAACTAGACATCGATGACCATCCAAGTACTTAAACTATGTAAATTTAACCCATTGGATAGTTCCAAAATCGGATTTCCATTTACAAAAATATTAAAAATGTGTAATCTAAAAAACTCATTCCATAAGTTTTTAAAAAAATTATAACCTACCTATTGGTACGAGGAGGAGTCAATTTCAGAAGATATCAATTAGGAGGAGGAGATTCAATTTGATCCAGGAAAAAGGAAAGAAATAAGTGCTTACCATCCCAATATTACATAATAAAAAAACACACAAGTATTGGTAAATGGACCTTGTCAGCCTTGCACTCTTAATTTTCCATCAACTCGGATGGGTAAATGGACTAGTCACAAATACATTGCCAGTAGTATGCCAGCGGAAAGATCAAGATATTGTGAATGTTGTTAATTATATCAACTAGAAACAATTTGGATAAGATTAGACGAGATGGGTGGGAAAAATACTTGGTGAAGTGCAAGTGTATGAGTTTGTGATAAACATGATATTCCCAAGTTGGAAATGGATGAGGCTTATGTTGATCCAACTAAGCAAGGAAAAAAATCAGGTATTACAAACGGCCATCATTTTCAAGTTGATTGTTTTAATGAAGTTCTTGATTGTTTGCTACATGAGCTTGATAGCCGCTTTGACAAGACTTCCTCTCAGTTCCTTATATGTTCATCTGCATTCAATCCAAGAGATTTGTTTGAGGATTTTAACATGGACAGTTTGCGAATCCTAGCTAAATTATATCCTTCTGATTTTATGATGTGGAGTTGAGGGACCTTAATGCTAAGCTTCTCCTTTATATTAATGATGTGCGCAATGATGACAGATTTGCCAACATACAAACCAGTGTGGTACAGACAAGAAAACATCTTTACTATTGTTTGGTTTATCGTCTTTTGAAGCTAGTACTTGTACTACCCGTCGCCGCTGCTACAGTTGAGTGGTGCTTTTATGACATGAAAAATGTGAGAACACAATTGCGCAAAATCGTACAGTGATGACTACATGAATAATAGTCTATTTTGCTATGTGAAAAAAGAAAAAAAATGAAAGTTACAAATGATATTGTAGTGGATCGCTTCAAGAAAATGGGAAATCACAATACTAAGAGGTAATATATTGATTTATTACCGTTTTAAATTTGTGAATATATAATTTGTTTTATGGTACATTTGATCATCTAATTAATACTTTTGTAAAGTACTCAATTTAATGGTATATTTTGTCCATTGCTTTGCAGACCATATAATATTTTGTTGGTACTTTTTTCTATGTTATCTATCAATACTACAAGACGATCCAGAGTCCTCATCTTGGTAAGCATTTTATTTGCCTTTGTATATTTTGGACGATTTTTTTGTTATATGTGTATATTGAAGTGTGCAACTTGGGTCGTCGATGCCCTAGCTTCGCCCCTGCATAGAGGTTAGCCCACTAGCCATGTTCGTGGTTTTTGCCCACGGTTGCTCCGCAAGGCATCTCTGCACGTACCTATAGTTACAGGGCTTCTTTTGGTTATTTTATTTTTCTCATATGATATTTATCCAACTGTAGAATTGTTTGCCTTCCTACGATTCTCTTCCTGTTGATTTCAAGATGAATGGTCAAGATAAACTTTATGGTCACGTATACCGGTCCAGAATCCAGATCATACACGGCATTGGCGTCAACTGAACCAATTGATCCAGCTCGTTTAGCTTCCACGTGGAACTCCGTGTTAGTAACCTCATCAAATTACACTACTACTACATACAAGTAGTACACTTTTTTGTGTTTCTGAGGGCTAGTTTGGAAGCTGGGGGAGAGAAAACCAGGGAAGCGAGGGGAGATGTAACCAAGTTGTTCTGTCGCTCGTTGGGGAGCGTGTGGTGCCGGTGAGCGCGCAAGCGAGACGGGGAGCCGTGCCCCACCTCTGGACACCGGGCGTTTCTCCCCGCGAAAATCCCCGATGAGACTCCACTTCTTCGCCGGCGTCGCAACTCCGATCCTGCTCCTTCTCCGCCGCGTGACAAGGAAATCAAAATCTTTTCCCTGGGTTTATTTTCCTTTGTTGCCAAACTAGCCCTGAAAGGTGCTAGAGATCCCGTAGAGCACCGATCCTGCCTTTTAGAGCCTGCCAGCGGGCAGCGGCTCAGTGCAGGAGCGGCCGGTGCACGATCGAGCGCGGCCTCGGCCTTTAACATAGCTCAACTTAGGTCAAATAAAATATATGTTTTTAGAAAGTGATCGAAATGACAAAACTACAAATATCATACTATTACATTATTAAAAAAACTAGTTGTACAACCAGCTAACAATTGTTACAGCAGCAGCAAAATACATCCAACACACAGCCAACTAACAAGGAAATGTAAGCTTTTAGCCAGTCGTTATTTCAAAATTCTTCCTTTCACAGGACCAGGATAATATGCTAGGCTCTCCTCATATAGCATAGGAACCAGGGGCATAAGTTTACTAATTCTATTTAGCTCCTCCGATTTACCTCTGGAGTGCGACGAAGCACTAGAAGGCTGACCAAAGGACTCGCACCGATCCAGAGATGGTTTCCATTGTGAGGTCTTGCTGCCAACATACTTACATTTGGTACTACAATCTGGATGCAGTCCAAGACACGCCTTCAGCCCTTTACGAGTGAAATGTGGCATTTGATCAAGAGGAAAAGACTTTTCAATTGCCTGCTTCAATGGATTGTAGAAACCTAGCTTCCTGCCAGTACATAGTAGGACCCTCCCGTCTACTGGGTCAACTGCCAAAGGCACTACAATATTTGTTTCAAGGGAATAGTCTGGCCAGGAATTCAAATAGATTGTATACGCTCTATCCCATTGACCAAGCTCCCGCTTCCATACATCTAACTCATTTACAGCTGGACGTGCAAGAACAGCGCACAAAAGCCCCTCAAGCTCAACAACATATGCAGGACAAGGACCATTGCTGTCGCATATTTCAATGCATGAAGGGCAAGGGATGACATCAAAAATCTTAGTGGCAATGTTGAAAGAGACAATGGCTCGCTTGTGGCTCTGACCCAACCTTGGTTCGCTCATCCAGTATAGCATCCCTTCCACATAGGCAGGAGGCATGTCATTTACAGGAAGAGGCGGCGGAGGAAGCTGCTGAAGATGCCGAGAGTTGAAAGTCCACAGAGAACATGTTAAGTGATATTGACGGAGCTTATAGTCCTTGAAACAGTAGAACATTTCCACAATAATATGCTCCTGAAATAAGGGGTCAAACCCCAAGCCAACATTCTTATTGCCGACTGAAAATGGGTTGTATTCTTGCTGAACGCCATCAATGTGTAGTTTGCACATCTGCTGCAAATGAAGCCGTTGGTTCACGCAGACCCTATGAAAACCTGTACATGGGTTATACAGATAGTCCTTTTTCTCAATGCTCACCAGATTCAATCCATGGCATGGCTTCGAGAAAACAACCTTTGTTTCCAACAATACACCTCTATTAGATGCCTCTTCAACCCAATTGTTCAAATGAATAAAACTGAAACCTGGTTGTCCAGTGCCCTTGCCAACAAGCATGATCTTCAGCCTTTTGTCTGTATTCTTATGCAAAAAGAATGCATGGACAAAGCTCTCACTCTTAATCAATGTAAGCCACTGCTGACAGACTAATTTGAATTTTAGTGCTGATTTAGCAGGAAGTCTAAGCAGGATCTCTTTAGCCACTTTAGCCGAAAGAGATGAGAGGGAAATCTCTTCCTTTGTTTTATGCACCGGTACAAGGCTTTCTCTAAATAAACTGAATCGGGTATCAGAGGGCTCAACCTGATGAGATGCATGATTCTCCATGGTTGAGTGAATGGTCTCTATTGTTTCAGACAAAGGGTCATATGCAAACACCTTGTGCTTTGATGTGGCAATGATTATCCTCTTGCTTGATTTGTTATTGCCAAAGGAACCAATAACTTTCACAGCCTGTGGCTCAACAAAATCTCTTGCCATATGTCCTAATAAATCAATTCGATGGTTCAGCGACCACCCACCAGAGATATTGTCCTTAAGCTTCCAAATCTCCAGCATGCTACTAGCAGGCAAGCTCTCGCGAAGGTCCCGAACAATAAACAAGTGACTGTCAAGCTCAATTAAGTGGGCTCCTGATACAGCAAAAGATGGTGAACGGACCCAGCTGAAGGTCTCTTTTGTCAGAGAAAAGGATAGGATAGCAGCCTTTGGCATTTTCTCAAAAAATGAAGGCTCAATCAACCAATGCAGGGAACCGTCCGCAAACAATGGCGGTGCTTTTCTGAACACCGCATGCCAAATAGCAGACCGTGCGAAATTGCAGAACCTGAAGGGTACTCCTCCAGCAACCGGTCTCCAATAATCCCCTTCCCCACCACCAAGTGTGTATATTTCACAGTAAAAAGTTTGTTTCTCATGACCTCTCCCTTGAAACAACCTCACCACCTTGTATTTCCTGGTCATTGCATCAAATCCAAGCCCAGCAGTGGAATATGCCACGTCATAGCAAGGTGGCAGTCGTGTGACTGCCCGCGTGGCTGCATTGCAGACATAGTATGCTGGCACAACAGCATCGTATATAAGGGTGAGGCCATGGCACGGTGCAGGCACCACATCCACAAAGTTGCCACGAGCATAGTCAAGGGTGAACAGAAGGTCATCTCTGTGGTTCAGTAGCGAGCAAGAATAAACTGCCGTGGAGCCAAAATTCTCTGCAGGTGAGACAAACAGCAGCTTAGGCGGTGATGGCTTCACCTCGGTCATTGCCATGTGAAGGCTGCAGAATTCCTCAGACGAGAGCATTGCAGCCCAGGACCGGCAAACGGCCCGGAACCGCAGAATGGATTTGATGGGCAACCGCAGCAACACCTCCGTAATCATATCATCTGGCAGTAGCACCACGTCACTCGATGGTATGACTTTCCCCCTCTTGTTGCTCAGGCAAAGTTCCGCCGTCATCTCGCTGGAGAGCACCACCGTGCAGCCGGATGGTTCGAATAGGCCAATTTCGGCGAGATGGTCTGCACAGAAATGGGTAAGCATTTAAAAATTGGAATCGGGCAGTAATTAATAGATAACATAGACTCGAGCGGATGGAGAGGACGGGGATCTGGAGTTGATTGTTCACATATAGGGTAAAGAAAAGGCACTTTTTTTTAAGAGTAAAAGGTACCCTCGCCCCCAAATGAAGAACAATCCAGTGAGGCTACTTACCAACAGAAAGTAGATCGATCCAAGTGCGGCTGAATCTCAATCGAGGCTCAACTGGGCGGAGAAGGCGACGCCTCCCACATAGAACTAATGCTTCGGTGGAAGAGATCAAGCCTGCTGTTTCGATCGCCGGCGATGAGGTCGCCGATGAGGAGGCTCAACAGCTGTGGCTTGGATGGAGATGGTGTTTCTCGACTTCTCGTCCGCTCGTGCCTCCAGAAACAAACCTGCTCTTGATTGTTGTGGTATATAGAAGCATCAAAGAATCCGACGCGGAAGCCCAAATTCCAATCGGACACTGGAACTCCGAAGCCCAAGTTCGTGGCCTAATCGGAGTCCGAGCTCAACAAGGCCTCGAGCAGTCGAGCCCACAAGCTCCTCCTCGACGTGGGCCGGCTGCGTAGAGAGCGAGAATTCGGGACGGTGGAGACAAATTTTGTCTGACGGTGGAGAAAATGGGACAACGTGGCCCAATGTGAGGGATAGAAGGAATTTACCAAATTTTGTTTGGACTTTGCTATGATCCAAAGTAAGATAGAAAGATTTGCATTGATGAATTCAGGGTTCCAGTACAGTCCATCAGGAGGACTTAATAAAGTTTCTTGGCTGAGGCTTAAAACTGGGTTTGACTACAAATTTAAGCAAAGTTTCCAAAGGCACTTATCATATCTAGGCTAAAGTAGATACTTTGGTTTACAGCTTTCAAGTTCAGAGAAAGTGAAGTGTTTAGGTGAAATAATTTTAATTGTCACTCAACCTTGGCTAAATGAAGGGAACACAAATCCAACTGTATCCATTTTTTAAATCTACATTTGGTTTGCATTTTAAATATACTCCTGTGTATAGATGGCGCATTTGTGAAATAAACAACAATTAGGCAAAAGTTTCTAAATTCTCTGATTTACACATTTTGTACTCTCATGTGAATTTCCATCCCCTTTCTAATTCAGATTACAGTGCTCAAATATGTCATGAGCAGCACAATGAAGATAATATTTTAATCCACAAATGCATGACTAATTAATACAAATGATGCTTTATGTAGGTTGGAGGGAGTGGGGATCCATCTCTCTTTTAGTTTTGTATTAGACAGTCATTTTTGGGTTAGGGTTTCTTCATGCCAAGTATTTTGACATTGGGGGTTTGTTTCCTCCTCTTCCTTCCCGGCGACGGCGAGAAGGTAGGGTGGATTTGGTCTCTCCATGGCGGTTCCGATGAAGGTGGCGGCAGTGACATCAACAACTTCATGACGACATGGAGAATTAGGTTTTTGGATGGCGGCATGGAGACGGGGATGATGTCGCCTCCATGGAATAAAATTCTTCGGGCCCTTCCCCGTTTTGTCGTGATTAGATCCAATCACGATGGAGGTCCAGTGAGAATTTTGGATCTAGTTTATCTTCTTCGGTGGCAGAAGCAAGATGGGGGAGACACGAGAAAGAAGATGATGCTCAATTCCGCCTACAGGAATGTTGACCTCCATTTATTGGGCTATGGCACTAGTTATGGTTGAGCTGTCTATGGCGCACGAAGGCCACTTGTCTGTGCAGTCATCCGTATGAACCATTACATAGGTTTGGAATCGAGTTTGGAGCTATATGTTAAGTACTCTTGGCTATAATCTCTTTGGTTTACAGAGTGCTTGTAACCCTTTAAACCAAAGAGATTATAAGTCTTCTTTCAAAAAAAAAATATAGGGTACCGTCCACGGCTCCACTCCCTCATGTAAGTTATTCTAAGTAGTAGCCATATGAAAATGTCAAGGTAGACACCATGAGATGGCAGGTGATCCGCACGACGACGGGCTACGAATCGCCTTTGCGCGAAACATGCGACAGATCGAACCAAAAGATGCGACCAAAGTAGCCAGTAGGCGTGGGCATCCTTGTCCTTTTGGATGTCTAGAAAACAAAAAAGGAATTGAAAACAAGTAAAAGAATGAAAATGGCAGGGAAATCGAGTTGTCAACGTTTCAAATGGTAAATTTGCAAAGCGTATTGATGATAAAGTTGTGAAGCCCATTGTTTGTGGTGGCAAAAATCTAAATTTCTCAAAAGTTTTGGAGATGTTTTATAGTAATTCATTGTGTTTTGCATGTTTTATTGTCAATTTTACATGAAACATATGGTGTGTTTAGATTATCGAAGAAATATTGTATATCTAGAAAAACACGGTAAGTTCTGGGAAGCGTCTTCTTTGAGAGGGGGGAATAGTATTGATGTTGTGGCAAGAATTTCCCTCTCAGAGTACGAAATATAGCACATCTTTTTTTTTCAAATGAACATAGTAAATCTTGAACTGTAAAAGCTCAACCTCGACTATGAAACATGAAACTGTCGAAGGAACGCGGACTCAAGATTTTTTTATGGTAAGAGCTCAACCTGTAATTCCGTGTTAGTAACCTCATCAAGTTACACTGCTACATACAGTAATACAAATTTTTTTTTCTCAAGCCTTGTTTATATATATATTCATCAAATCATCAGGTGGTGGAGGAGATCGGTAGAGCACCAACCCTGCCTTTTACAGCCTGCTGCATGCCAGCGGGCTCATCAGTGCACATGCGGGTTCTGCTTGGCCTCGGCCTTCTGGACCTCGACGGCGATGTTGAGGACGTTGTCGACGAGGCGGAAGACGTTCTTCTGCACGGCCGCGAAGGGCGACGCCATCTCGAAGTCATCGAAGCCGTTCTGGCAGTCGTCGGTGTGCGTGAGGGCGCCCGACACCTGGTTGTTGAGGTCCACCATCTGGGTGCCCTGCGCCTCGATCCTCTTCCGGGTCTCCTCCAGCGACGTCGCCACGTCGTCGTACCCCTTCCTGCACCCGTCCACGATGGACACCATCGGCCCCGTCACGGGCGTCCTCGCCGCGTACTCGTCCACCCTCGCCTTGGCCTCCATCGCCTTCGCCGCCGCCACGCGCATCGACGCCAGAAGCACCTGCCGAGGCGTCGTCACCCCTGGCAGCTTCGTCAGGCTCTGGCACATGGTCTTGAAGTGCACCTGCTCGATCAAGTCATGGATCATCGACCTGTCCAAGAACTTGCATTGCAGCAAGCGTGCATATTTGCAGAGAGGGAGGTGGTGCTTACCAGGTCGCATGCCTGATGGAACAAGTCGACGCCGATGAGCACGCGGTCGCCGGATCTCTTGCTGGGCCGGTCGTCTTCGAAGACGGAGGGGACCACGCGGCCCTCGACGGCGGCAGCGGAGGCGAGGAGGCCGAGGAGGAGGGAGGCGATGACGAACCGCTCCATGGTATTGGTGGTATGTGCCGTGATCGTTTCTCTTGACCGCCCTCTCGATGAATTTATTTATTCAGAAGAAGGGTGTAGAGGGCGGCTTGATGAGAAACAGGCACGTCGAAGGCTGAGAGAATACAGGCTGATGGTTTCTGCCTCCGAACGGCGTCCGGTTTATATAGGAGAGGCGAGTGGAGGAGGTTAACAGCTCCCGGCCATTGTTTTTCCTTGGTTTTGGTGGTTCCGCGCCATGGTCGCGTGTGCCCTGTTTTTAGGCTCCCCGTAAACATAGCTTCTCTGTGCCAACTGCCAACGGAAACCATTTATGTCCATTGAAACCTTCAAGCCTACTGAGGTAGCCTGATATTCTCTGAATTTGCACTCAAGCCCTGGCACAAGAATCTCATCTTACACGAAAATGGTAATTTGGCCTCATTTATCACAGAAAGATAAGCATGCTTATCTGAAAGTGTAATGGATTACCGAACGCCAAACTTGGCAGCAACACGGCTCTTCGGTTCACAGAGATATCTGCACTATATGACTAATACTCTACTAGTAGGGATAGGAAAACAACGCACACCTAATGCCAAAGATGCAAAGCAAAGCAACTACTCCTTGAAGATATTAGAACAACATTCATTAACTGCCCAAGCAACAAGAAATAAATTCACGAATCTGAATATTCTTCTTCGTCTTCTTCAGAATGCCGTGGGGCTTGCTGGACGAAGTCCTCCTTGGAGAGGCACGACTCAGGGATGACGGTGCCTATGCTCCTCCCGTACGCCTTGCGGCAGTAGGACGATGCGTTGCGCCCGTCGACCCTGGTCAGATTCACATTGGTGAGCGACAGGTGCCTGCACGGCATGGCGTCGCTGCACGAGAACGTCACCGCGTGCTCCGACGCCGACGTGCCCGTGATGTCGATGTAGTTGATCTTCTCTACCTGCACGGCCGTCGCTGCAGCCTGCAGTGTAAAATTTTCCAACGCAAATGTTCAGAGATAGGCTGTCATCAGACGGTCAGATGGTGCTGGATGTTGGATTCAGTTTGAACATATACCTGTGCTTCAAATGAACCTTCCGGATCGTCGGAGTTTCCCTGATCAACGATGATGGGGTTAGTAACGTTCCTCATCACGATGCTCTCGAACTTCACCTTGCGGGCGAAACCGCCGCCACCATTCTGAAAACAACAAGATCACACAGGAGGATCAGTGAATGCACAGTATTTTCACCAGAGGTCCTGACACATGAGTTTTCTGATTCAAATGGAGAAATGAACAGTTCCTGCTACCTTGGTGGTCCGAACGCGGACACCGTTCTCGGCATTTGAGATGAACAAGGTGTCAACTTTGATCTTCTCCACATAATCAATGGAGTTGTCTACTCCTAAAGTTCCAATACTGATAGGACGCTGTTAGCTGTACTTGCAATTGAGGAACATGGGGGGAAATCTGAAGATGCAGCGGTTTACCTGATACCATGGCCAGGTCCACATGATATGGCTCTTACGCGAACATCAGTGCAGTTGCCCACTATCGAGACACAGTCGTCACCTGAAGAAAAGGGAAAATGGGAAACAAGAATGACATGCTTAAGGAAATAAAAATATCCCCAGGTTTGTGCAGTGTGTATGGTTAACGCATCAGAACTGTTTTCAGTTTCCAGTGTTCATTCCAGTACCGAATCTCTAGTCAAATATAGTCAATATTATTTTCCTGGGAACTGCATTCTTTCTCAAGTGTCTTCTGAAAATTCAGCTGCTCTGTGTCTGCATCCTGCAGGGAAAGGAAGTGCTGCCAGAAAAGGCACAAACCTGTGGAGATGAGGTTATCCATAATGTGAACGTTTCTTGAATCAACGAGGTGGATGCCATTGGTGTTAACACTGTCCTCCGGCGAGGTCACCCTCAAGTAATTGGCCTCGACGTGGGAGCATCGGGTGAACGTCAGATGGTACCGTTGGCTGTTCTGCAAGGTGATGCCCATCACACCGATCCCCTGACAATCCTCAAAGTGAACCGCCTGCAGATACGAGAGAGAGCAGTGGTGATTCCTCCTATTCGGGAACCAATTCGGTTCGAGCAAATCTCCAATCGAACGTGCTCACCTTGGGAGCAGGCTGCGCCGTGCAATTCTGCAGGAACGCGAGCAGAGCACACGGTTAGTTTGGCCATGCCTTCAGTCTTAACATTTACTAAGTATTTAACACCCGGCGTCAGGTGGTGTCGCTGGTGTACCTCTTTCTCCTCGCACGACGACTGTGCCCACCACTGTTCCCCACTGCCGTCGATGATGCCGCCGCCGGTCACCTTCAGGTCGTGGACGTTGAGGAAATGGAGCCACTGCCTGTGGTAGCCGGGCCCCCAGTCGCTGGGGCTCGCCGGCGCAACGATGTTCCCAGAAATCTGACAAAAACGCGAGGCAAAAACATTGCAAACACGGCGACTAGAGTAGAGAACGGAAGCAGTGGGACGGGAATGAATCGAGCTGCTGGTGACTTACGAGCAGCTTGATCTCGCTGCTGCAGGGCCCGGCGAGCGTGAGCGGCCAGATCTGGTAGGTCTTCCCGGCCGGCACGTTGAGGATGACGTCGTCGCCGGCGGCGCACGCGGCCGCCCAGGCGTCAGCCAAGGCCTTGAGAAAAGCAACGGCAGAACAAGGCATATCCGGTTGGTAGATGTGCTACTGTAACAGGCAATGTGCGGCTGCCGTGTGTGCTCAGCAGCAGCGTTGGCGTTGGCGTACGCGTACCTTGGTGTCGTCGGTGACGCCATCGCCGACGGCGCCGAAGTCGTGGAGCGTGAGGAGGGTGCGGGGCTCGGCGCCACCCAACAGGATAGCCGCGATGGCGGCCGCGAGCAGGAGAGGCACGGGAGCCGCCGCCCGAGCCATCACTGGAACAATACGACGGCTGCGGTGGCAGAAGAGCCGTCACTCCGCTGCCCGCGGGACAACGCCAGCGTGATTGCGCTGCTGAACTTGAGGTTGCGCGCGAGCGGATGGGTGGATGAGCGAAGCGGGCAGGCGGCGAGTGCACAGCGGCAAGGCGCGGCGTGCGTACGGAGAGGGGAACGGGGAACACGTACGTACACGAGAGGTTCACGCGTGCGGGACAGCGGGAGGACGGACAGACGTGCCAGGTACTATTGGACATGCCATAGGGGCCATCGAGCAGGGTTTCTCAGCATTTCGCTACCTCGTCCTTCTGGGATGGAACGCTACATGAAAAGGGTCCGGTTTTGCAGGTAGTCTCGATCGTGCGCCGAGCTCTTCCTGTAGTGTGTTGTGTACTAATGACTAAACGAAAAAAAATGTTTTAAAAAAAAGTCCGCACGATGCACCTCCATCATGTCAGGGGATGGCTTTACTGACATCTCCAAGGCAATCCTTTTCGCCATGTTTACTTCCAAAAGATCTTTTCAACTTTCCTATTCATCTCTCAGAAAACACGCTTCCCAGAAAAATTCTTCTTCAATTCCCTTCAACTTTTCTATTCATCCCACTCACAAAACACGCTTCCCAGAAAAAAGTTCTTTTTCTCCCCAACAACTAAACACGTTTTTTGACTTTATAGTAACAAGGCGACTTTATAGTAACAAGACGTGAAGCTGTGCATTCTACTCACAATGTGCCGTGGTGGGCGTCAGGGCGTGGAGGTATGATTTTCCTCGAAGTGTTAGACGCTCCTTGTACTTCATGGTTGATCCATGTGATCAGCATTTCCATCTCCGGGACGGTTGGCTCTTGCTTGCTCCTGCGTCGGGCTTGAAAAATGCTGCAGCGAGCATTGACTGTGCTCCTTCAAACCATGGTGTCCTAGGAAATGAGCATTCATCGCACGATTGTTCTGGGCTCTGGCTGAGCATATATAACGACTCTATGGTTAAAGGGAAACCCAATTCAAAGGGAGCCGTCCATTTGAAACCCACGCTCCAACCAGGTAGAGCTTGTTTGGTTGGAATCCTCTGCCAGCTCCCAAGCAGCAATTCAGACCTCAGACTCATGAAATCGATGGGTTGAGGATATTGCTACAACCAAACGAGCCCCTTGTGTGACAACGTTTTCAAACATTCAAAATACAAGGAGTTTTTTCCTCTAACTATTAATTGTTTGTTTTCCTTCAGCCTGGGTGGTTCTTACTGTGGTCCTAGCATGTGCCACCATGTATGACAGTTGAGAGCTTAACATGTCGGCACGGCGGGCGACGGGTTAGTAATTCAGACTACAAAATGCATAAAAAAAAGACTACAGTAACAGTATAAGGGAAATTTTAATTTTTCACAAATAGTAGTATCTAAATATTCATTCAATTTTGCATTTTTAAGCGATATGTGCTGAGTCTTTAGGTGCATAGGCTGAGAGGCCCGCCCATGCCAGGCCTGGTAGCAACCCCGGGCGGTTGTGCTGTGTCTAGTTCCAGAAGTTCTTTTGACTTTACTATTCATCCCTCTCAGAAAACACGTTTTCCAGAAAAGTTTCCCTCCAATTCTCTCCAACTTTCCTATTCATTCCTCTCACAGAACACACCAACTAAACACGCCCCTCGGCCGCTACTACCTGGCAACATACTTGCCAAGTGGGCTTTCGGACACTGGCCATGGCCCATCAGATCGCCGGTCTTTCGTACAGGCTACACTGATGCAGACACCAAATTGGCGCGATCAGCCGATCACCGACTGAAGTCGATCGAGGCCGCCTAGGTAAACAGAGGCAAGCATGACAAAAGTTCCATCGCCGGGTTCGAATAAACAAAATCGTTCTAACTTTTCCCCCGCTGTGATTTCTTCTCGACACCAGTGCCGTGTATACAATACAATCAACAAATGACAAGTACATTACAGACAGCGCTTCAACCACGACGTATAGAAAGCATATCCTTGATGCTTCAGCCAATGCAGCAAGAGCTTGTGTGACAGACAAACGCAAAAGCCCCACCTGAGCAGCAATCCTTTTCGATCCTCACCGTCGCGCGTCCTTGGCGAGGCAGGACGGCGGGAGCACGGTGCCAGAGCTCTTCCCCGACGCCCGGTAGCAGGAGGCGGTGGCCTGGCCTCCGCCGCCCTCCAGCGTCAGGTTGACGTTCTTGAGCTCCAGGTCCCTGCACGGCACGGCGTCGCTGCACGCGATGCTGATCGCCACCGGCGTCGCCGACGTGCCCCGGATGTCCACGAACTCCACCTTGCGCACCTCCACCGCCTGCGTCTGCATACATCGCGATCGCGATTTGCAACACACAGAGTTGGCCAGAGATTCAGATCGATGGAAACTTTGTGCTTTGCACTGAATATTATTCAGAAGAGGTGTCATGCATGCCTGGTTCGCGCACGGCGTGGGCTGGTCGCAGTAGTACTGGTCGATGATGATAGGGTTGGAGACGTTCTTCATCACGATGCTCTCGAACCGCAGGTCGCGCGCGAAGCCCATGCCGCCCTGGAAATGGGAAACACGACAAGTTCTTGCACGTAAACGCAGGTGTTGTTCTGACTGAATATGTATGGCAGGGTCGTCCCTGTCAGAGTGGAGGCATTGCATGTCACGGGCCTACGTACGTGTTTGTGTAAGCTGTTACAGCTTTACCTGCCAGGTCTTGATCCGTACGCCGTTGGTCGTGTTGGTGAGCAAGCAGGTGTCGACCTTGACGTTCTCGACCATGTCGGTGGTCCGGTTCTTGCCGAGGCTTCCAATGCTGACAGACACGTACAGGGTATGACATTGTTAATCATAACAGCAGAGATCAGATCTTGGAAGACTAGGGCTGTGTTCAGATTCGGGAGAAAAATACTTCTCCAACAAGTTTTTTCTATTCACCTCACTCATAGAACACGCTTCCCAGTGTATTATTCATCTAAAACTACTTTTTACTTTTTTCAATCTGAACACAGCCAGAGAAGTAGTGGTGCCGTCACCTGATACCATGGCCAGGCCCACATGAGATGTCTTTTACGCGGACGTCGGAGCAATTGCCGACCATGGAGACGCAATCGTCTCCTGGAAACAAGATGCTCTTCAGTATATGCTGCTTAATAATCATCCAAAAACAAATCCTTCAATTTGCTTATGTGGTCAAATGCTAGTAGCAGCCTCGAATATTCTTGAAATTGTTTTTGGAAAATTATGTGATGCGATGTGAGGACCCAACGGAACGTTATCAGCAGCAGCAGTTTTGGACTCGGCTGCGTCAGCATCTATCAGTGCTAAGGCACGCTACAATTTTGACTAAACTTTGTCCGGTCAACTAGCCGGCGGTCTTTGATCTTATCTCGCGGAAGAGTTCACATGACTCGTGATACTGTTAGCGCGTCATCAGTCACCTGACAGCGAAAGGTTTACTCTTGCTAATCGGGTAAGTGTGGACGTAATAATCGTAACGGAACGGACCTGTAGAGATGAGGTTGTCCGTGATCTGGACGTGGGAGGAGTCGTTGAGGTGGACGCCGTCGGTGTTGGGGCTGTCCGCCGGCGCGATCACCCGGAGGAAGCTGGCCTTCACGTCGGAGCAGCGCGTGAAGGTCAGGTGGAACTGCTGCCCGTTCTGCAGCGTCACGCCCTGCACGCTCACGCCCCGGCACTCCTCGAAATGCACCGTCTGCATGCAAGCAAAGGATCCGAGAACGAAACAACAAGGGATCAGGCGCGTGTCCGAACTGAACTCTGGCAGTCTGAAGAACGTGACGGGAGCAGAGCGTTCACCTTAGGACGAGGCCCCGAGTAGCAAGGCTGCGAGATCACAAGCAAGAGCAGAGAAGGTTCAGAGAAAAATTCAGGTGACCTCGTCAGTGCAGAAAAGGCAACAGAGCCCAGACAGGTTAGGTGGTTGGTAGTTAAAACCGGGGCGGTCAATTATTACCGGGGTCTTCTTGCGCTTGCAGGTGCTCGCCCACCACTGCTGCCCCATGCCATCGATGGTGCCGCCGCCGCTGATGGACAGGCCATCGACGCCGTAGATGTAGAGCCACTTCATCGGGTCCCGCCCCGCCCACTCGTCCGGGCTCGCCGGCGCGACAATGGAGCCGGAAATCTAGCAGAACAACGGCGACAACAACCCGCGTGAACGGAAAAAAAAGAGTGCATCATACACACGGGAATCCGGGAGGGTGGTGTACGGTACTACGGACGGCAAGGCAGTAACAGCAAGTACGGAGAGGAACGCACCAGCATCTTGAGCTTCTTCTTGCAGGGCCCGAAGAGCTGCACCGGCCAGATCCGGTATGCCTTCCCGACCGGCACGGCGAGGACGGCCTGCTCGCCGGAGCCGCACGCCGCGTTCCACGCGTCCACGAATGCCTGGAGAGATTCCGGAACAGAGCGGTCGTCGATCGCACGTTGCCCAGAGGATTTCTTGGTGCCATGGATAGCTAAAACGAGAAGGATCGAGGCCGGGGGTTGCGAGCACGAACGCACCTGGGTGTCGTTGGCAATGCCGTCGCCGACGGCGCCGAAGTCGTCGAGCGTGAGGAGGACGCGGGCCTCCGCGGCGCCGCACAGGACGAGAAGCGCCAGGGCCGCGAGCGCCAGCGGTGGCGGCACGGACACCGCCATCCTTGCACCGACCAGTCAGTAATTATTTAGCTCTGTGGTGGGCGCCTTGCTCTCGGCGCGGCGGTGGCGCGCAGGAAGGCACCGAACAGGCGAGACCGTGAGGGGACGGGACGGGAGGGAGAGTGAAGCGGGCGCGAGAAGAACAAACAGGTGGTGGACTGGTAGCAGGAGCAGCAGCGGCCGGCAGTGTGATGGTGGTGGTGGTGGTGGTATAGTACTACGACACCTAGCGTAGCAAACTAGCAAGTACTAGCATTATGCATGTGGCGCCTTTGTAGCGCGCGGGGGTCTGCCTTTTCCGTGAGGAAGATGGTGAATGATGCGTGAGGAGAACGAGATTTCTGCATGTGGCAAGGGCGGCGAGATAGCAGCCCATGGTTAGTAGGAGTGGACAAAGCGTCCGTGATTGGTGGTGATGGAAAGGTCGCTAGATTCATGCAGGCTTGTTGCTGGAATTGGAAAGGTTCCTTTCATTTCCGCGGTTATTGGATGGTTACAGGCCATGAAGGCTGTAAGAGTTTCCTCCGAAGACAGGGGATTCCAGTAGTGGCAAAACGTTTTCGTGACTCATGAGCCATGTGCTTAGGAAGTTATTGACTTCCGTTTTGCAGCTATTTTGAGTGACTACCTGGCGCTCAGCAAGGCAGATATATGTCAGAACTTTGCATAAAAGGATGGGGAGCATTGCGGCATTCACCTGAGGCCTAATCCACAGCATCCTCTGTTCTTCCCCTTTTCACACCTTTGTCCCAAGTAATGTAATTTCTCTTCAATACCAGGATGCCCACTCCTTTTTTCTGACTTTTGGCAAGCATTGCTACCATCAGACGTGCCTGCCTTTTGCATGTCCAATCAAGTACCTCGCGCTTTTCCGTCTCCTGAAATGAAAACCAACCATTGGCCAAATCATCAATACTCCTATAGAAGACAAGAACAATGTTCATAAAAAGAAAAAAGAAAAAGAACATATTTACTACTCCCTTCGTTTCCTTTTTAAATAGTAGTCACGGCTGGTAACCTTTATACAAATTCTAATACGTCTAAAGAAAAAAGGAATTTTGTAATACTGCTGAAGTAATTCTTTTCATCCTCATTAGTATCAATCAGTTTTTAACCATATCCAGAATTGGCCATACTTTATTTGCCATCGATGTCTCAGGGCTGTTTAGATGACGAACTTTGTTAAAAAAAAATTGGTGACTTTTGAGCCTTTTCAGAGTCCTTTTTCACAATTGGATCTAAACACCCTTTGCAAGTTTGCAAAAAGCTCTCACACGTGTACAAAAATCAATGCATGGACTTTTTGTAAAGTTTGCAAAAAAAACTCATCTACTCGAGTAGCCCACGGGATTGAGGAAATTGCAATGGCACCAAAAAAAAATTATTCAAATTTCGAAATTCGAGTAACAAAACCATCGGATAAAACATATTTTGTATGGCAAGGTTGCAGGTTTGAATCAGTTTTGAAAATATTTTATTTTGAGACAATATTTCCTGTTTGAATATGAGGATGTCCAATACAATACTCCGTATGTGTGCCCCGGCGTTTTATCGATTTTTCGCGCACTGTATGTACGTGTGTTCATGTTCCCGTGGTCCGTGGAGACCCACAGCAGCCACCAACTAGTACATTGTACTGCCAGTACTTGTAGTACATTTTCTTCAGTAAAAATGCAGAAACTGGTGAATTCATTTTGCTTTTTAGTTTTTTGGACGCAGAGCGCCAACTTTAACCTATCTAAAGGCCTCCAGGCATTCGTCTGCAGGATGAACCGCATCAGCCAGCGAGTCAGACTTCACGCACGTTGCATGCACGTCTGCAGTTGTTTAATTGTTTTGTTTTTGTGTGCGTCAACGGCAACCCATGTGGGGCCTGCTTAGTTGAGTGGTAAAATGTACCAGGCAAAGATTATATTAGAGCATGGTCTATAAAACTTTGACATCTAATTAATTAAAATTCAAAATTCTGGTATATAAACTTGAGCATTCATCTTTGCACTAACTTTAGCTTAAAAAGTTTGGCATGACAAACATTGGAATCGAACCAATCAGACTTGTGTACCTGCCGGCCACAAGATGCAAGTTCCCCTTCAACACACGTGATATGTTTTCTTTCTTTTTTATATAAGTTTGAAGTTCTTCGCCTCTTTCTAAAAAAAATGTTTGAAGTTGGAATATGCTGGTGTGCTGCTAGGTCTGAACTCGATCTGAATGCAGATAACAAAAACTGAACGGATGTTCAGGTCAAGTCCAATCTTCTGATTGATCAAGGAGAGCAACCCACCAATGATTGCAGAAGAAAGTGGAAGGCGATGCTTGACCCCATACGTAACAATAAGGAAAGAAAGGCTGAAGACATTTCGTTCATGACTCAAAATTCCAGAAACAGCCAAACAAGTTCCTGAAAATTGTCGATCGGCACCCGATGCTGAACAGCTTGTGATTTATCCCTTCTTATATAGAGTAGGAGAGAGTTAAATCATGGGAGAAAAAATCTACCCTTTCCCTGACCTTCTCTACGAGCTGAAAGCAATACTGCAGGTATGTCCAGTGTGGAATGCAGAGCTTAAAGCATCTAGTCAACCTTAATTGTCACTGAAACATTTTGAATTACAAGTAGCAAAACATCTATGTGCTTTCACTGAATTTATTTAAGAGGCGTTTTCAGTGTATATTTTTAGGTTTATCTCAATTACAAGTTCAGAACTAATGCCTAGAGCACTTCTATTCCAGGTTGTAACACGAGGAGAAAGAAACAAAGAGTCCCGACGGCATTCAAACCATTCTGTTCGCGCACGGCACGTACGTATGCTTATTATCGCCTTAGGTGACCAGCTTCCAACTACTGGAGGACATTTTTTTTTTTGAAGTACTGACGCCGAATTGAATACATTTCGGATTCTTTTTGACATAGCGAAGGAACCTAAATTGAGGGCACGCCCTTGTCCCACAGGATTGAACGCATAAGCAGCCACCAAATGCAGTTTAGATGAGACTTCAGACACGTCGCAGTTCACAAGTGTGTGCGCGCGTCAACGCATGTGCTCCCCCAAGATACGTTTTCTTTTGTCCCTTTAAGGCTGGGGAATTATTATAGGATTCAAATTGTATATCAATCTGTCTGTATCCTGGATAGGCAAGAAATAATGTCTGAAACTTCCTGCCAATAGAGTCTCGTTGCCACGATGGCTGAAATGACGTTCTGAGAATGATCATTTTTCGTTAGTGCCGGCAAGTTTGAACATGGTGCTATGTCTGAACTCGATCTGACTGAACGCAGATGATTCTCGTCTGAAGCCCATCTTTCAACTCGTCAAAGAAAGAAGCATGCAGTGATGGCTAGTGTCGTGCGGCAGAAGAGTATCGAAAGCGATGATCCATGCGTAGCAAGAAAAGGAAGAAGCCTGATGAAACATGGTGCATGATTCTAAATTAAAGGCCAAGCGAGATTTCAGGAAATTGTCCACCATCACCAGTTGGCAAACAGCTTTGGGTGAGATCTTCTTGAGGCATCCGCGTGCATATATTTCCAAGTATCGAACTGCCACAAGTATGTAAAGCAATTGGACAGGAATTGCGTTAGCTTGCTTTTTTGTTCCAGACTCAAGAGTTTGTTCAAGGAAGGAAGGACAGAAAGCACGCTGCACAATCAGATTCATGAGACCACTGACAGTGTGACACCTTCTGTGTAACTTCTACTGTACACGAGCATTCGAACTGTCGTTCTTTCTGCTAGCATGTGTATAACAGTTTACACCCAAGACATGAGATGAAACAACTCACAAAAGGATTGAAAAAACACTACCAGAAGCTACCAAATTCGGAGTGCGTTCCGATCGATTGCCGGTACAGAGGATGACAAGATCATGCTCAGTGGCGCCTCCCCTTGGCTTTCGCGCTCCCGGCGTCCTTTCCCTTGCCGCCGCCGAAGAGCCTACAGAAGCCGCACACGGCGACGCGCGGCGACGGCGGGTCGATCGCGGGCGGGACCCGCCCGGTAGCCCTGTACCCGGCGTGCGCGTGGCCCACCGATCGGCTTCGCTCCACGGCCGCGCCGCCGCCGTCGTCCGACGCCGGCTTGATCTCGCCGGAGAAGTTCTTGTCGTCCCACACGAGACCTGACGAGCCCGACCGCCGGAACGTCTCGCTCGACCGCTGCAGCCCCGCCATGTACGGGGAAGAAGATCGAGTCACTGGCCGGAGTCGGAGAGGAAGCTGCCGCGCGCGGGGGTTTGTGGCTGACGACGGCTAGCGACGCGAGCCGGGCGTTGAACTTGGGGAGAGGCGTATAGTTATACGGCGGCGAAGCAATCAAACCCAGCCAAAGAAAGCGTACACACGCACGAACGTAGAAGCCGTCGTCGCCGGGGGGCGGTTGCGAGCGAATGCGATCAAAAGATCTTTATGATGGCCGATGGGGGTAGGAAGGAGCGAGAGGGAGGGGAGGGAACTGAAAGCGACGTGGCCGTTTGACCCGAGGAATTGAAATGGCTACGATAATGCTACTCTGATCGCTTGCTGACCGGCAATTCACCTGCTCCCTCCTGTATGTAATCCCCGGCCGTTTCCTTGTGGGCGGAGTCCGTTGCGGTTCGCGGGGGGAGGAAGGCAAGCACCAGCAGGCAGGCGGCGACGTGTTCAAGAGCAGAGGAATAGAGGATGCCCTTGCCTGGCGCGGCAGGCGTTGGATTGGGGTGTGCGCTCGCTGCCTGGGCCTGACGGCTTCTTGCTGGCCCGTGTGGGTGCTTCACCAACCGCTCAAGCAAGGAAGCAGCCGGCCGGGGCAGTGGCGGCGGTGGCACTCGTACGATACGACCGGAGATTGTGGTGGTCAAAGGACGTGGACCACCAGCTCCATGGAAGGGTCCGGACCGATCACAATTCACATATATTTGGGCTTTGGTCACGGACTCACGGTCAACCTGACCATCTGTAGTGTCCTCGTGTTACCCACTACTGGCACCTAAACTCGCGAGTCACTCATGGGACGATCAAATGCGTATCGCCCCACCCTGCTACACTAGGTGCTGAAGTTCTGGTAGCTGTTAGTCTTGGGGCCTTTTCGGTGTTTGTATCGTTTGCCCTTTGCCTCCCCCTCCCCACACACACCTTGTAGTCTCTTCTAGGCTCTCTGTTTAAGACTGTAAGGGCAAACCCAACGCGTAGTGAAAAAGTAGTGGCCTCACTACTTCCACGGAGGACAGGTGAGTTGAAGTAGTTCTCTCTCCAACGCAGGCAGCTCCAAAGTTCTGACAAAGCATGTCCGGTTCCTTTGGTTTCCCCTCATGTATCCTCTCTCCCACCTCTTTCTCTCTCCATGAGGCTACCGTGACTTCTTCAGATAACACTGTGATCTGTAGAGCACCTACTTTTTCTCCAGTTGGCGTCCGAGCCTACATGGCCTGACAAGACCACTATCCAGATGACTGCGTTGGGCATGCCCTAATATGCTTGCTTGTGATGTGGTCAGCCATGCTTTCATCCCTGGGTGATGAGGCACCTGATCTAGGTTTAACCTGTGTTAGACAAGGTCCTCGAGGGTTGGTGTGGAACATCTAAATACCGTTGAACTATTGTAATTTCGTTGCGTTTAAGTAATGAAATTCAGGCGCGGCCCCTCATGAAAAAAAAGAAAAAAATGCAATCGCCCGTACGACGGTCGACGGGGAAGGACTGGCATGAAGCGTACGTCACGTACATACCCAATCGCCTCGTCCAGGCATGTGTAGAATTGCGTAAAGCCGGGACAGCTACCTATACTGGACCCCGACAACGCCTTCTTCGGTGGCGTCCCTCCTGGTCCCAGATCGAGGTTGGTTCGGCCAGGTCGGTCCCCGGGCGGCCGGGCCTTTTCATTCGTAACTTGGACGCGACCCATCGTTCCACACCAGAAGGACATGGTGCCTCACGATCATACGGCATTGTACAAGTGCCCTGTTTTCCCTCTCAGCAGAGTACGCAAACGGCTAGCGAGTTCCACCTCTTGAAATCTGAACTGGTGGTGCTCTGGTAGTATCTCCCCGTGGTGACCCCACAAATCACAAGTTCCAAACGAGCATATACACGGATTCGATTACAATTTGCGGCGTCAAAAGCGTCGCCCGCTGCTCGACGTGGACGGTAAAGCCGTGAGAAGGCTTGTGAGTTGTGATCCAGACGTCTCACGAAATTCCACCATTCCGGCACGATAGTTCACTGATGCCATACAGATAGACAAAGCTCACGATAGCTTGCTCCATTCATCGAGCGTTTGTACACGCAAGGTTCTTTCCACTCGATACCATCCCTTTTATAGAAACCTTTGGCAAAGCAAGGCATGCTGGCTGATTGGAGCTGGAGCATTTCAACAAAATGGATCGCTACAAAGTTTCCTTTTCAGGATTACATACAAAGACGCCCTTCATCTTTGCCTGCACCAGAGACATCACATCTTAGCAACAGCAGCTCAGGTACAGAATCTACAGTGTACAGGCTACAAGCTCAGGGCCAGCTATGAAAACGATTTCTAACGCCGCAGCTTTGGTAGCAGGATAAGGAACCCCAACACCACAGCAGCTTCCGCGGCAGCACAGCGCTGAAAGGAGATGGGTATGTACAGTTCCATTCTCTATCTCTTCATCCATCCTAATGTCTGGTGTTTCACAAAGCATTCAGTAAAGCCACGGCGAACAATATTCATCACCACAACAGGGCGAGAAGATCATGATCAACAAGCCCTCCTCCGGCTGCCACCACTAGGGCTTCTAGGGCTCCTAGGGCTACCTTGGTTGGAGAAAGGATGCCTGTTCTGGGCCAATGCTGAACTGCTGCCAACAGACCCATGATTCATAAAGCGACGGGGAGACTCATTTTTCATGCTTTGGGTCTCTGCCTCGAGTTGTTTAGCCTCTTCTTTTAACATAGATAGCTGTTCACGTGTGAAAGGTTAATGTTAGTCCCTTGCAAGGCTGGCCATTGTCACAAGATACAAGTTATTAGTATACTTACCCGAAGCTCATTTTCCTTCACGCGGTCCTGAAGTGCAGTTATAGCTGGAATCAAACTAGTGAACAAAATGTGAACCAGATAAGTCAACATACATTATGAAGTATATTTGGCTAAAATGAGTCAAGGAGTCTGTGTTCTCACCAATACTCCATTAGTTTGCAGAGAGAAGAGTTGTATGTAGACGTATGGTGAATAGATGTAAGGGGATGAATTTTCCCATCACTGCAACACAGCATGTAAGTTATAACGTTTACCAAAGGAGTTTTGGTGCATATTATTGTCATGAAGGAACTTGTGAGTTACCAAATATTTTGTTGCACAGCTTGATTATATGCTGATTGCTCCTCTTCAAAAAGTACTCGTTGCATATCACAGTAAGAGGTCATTGCGGTGTCCAGCTTGAGCAGGTGCCTTGTAGGGAGCACGATAAGTTGCACCTCCTTTCTTACATACTCTGCACCGCTATTGGGGGGAAAAACTGTGTATTAAACCATACTGCCTTTGGTAACTCCATTCATGAATATTTATCATGCATGAAAACCTTAAGACATTCCCAATTGGAATTTCCATACACAACTAAACACAATACTCTTCATCACATGTGATACAAGGCAGTAAGGAAATAACATGACTACATGGCACTACAACAAATATATAGAGAAACACAAATATTGGGCACATATCGATATTTTACATATCAACTGGGGCAGTGTGAAAAGAACATCACAGAGTTCATAAGATTGCTGCTAGGGGAGACACAAGCCGCTACACAGTTATTTCTATAGAGAAGGAAATTGTGACAGTAACCATATAAGAATCAAGTTTCTTTCTTTTGTTTTTTGAAAACCCAAAGCAAGGACTCATTAGTTCAAAAATACTACCACCTATATGAGGAAAACTAGGTATCCTCACAATGAGAAGAAGAAAGGCCCCAGAATTGGAGCCAAAAAGAGGGATAAAAACATGGGTAGTGTATACTGAATAATGAATAAGAATTACATGTTTAATCAATGAAGCACAAACAAAGGTCATCGATGTTTGAGCCGAAGAGGACTCAAAGTCTAGAGCCTGGCTGCCAGGGTGATGGGTGCATTCGGGCTGAGTTAGTCTCAATGCTTGTCACCTTTCATTCAAGAAAAAAAATAACAGTACAGAGGGTCCTTTGGAAGTCTCATACAGTAAAATAGGGTTAAATCAACACTACAGTTTGTACAGCATAGAAAAGGTAATCTTGAGAATGCAAGCTAATACACATTGTTCAACATCCGCTACTAGTGTAGCTGTTCAAGAAACAAAATGGTTTAGATAAAACATTATTTGGATACCTTATGTCCATATTTGACCTGTGCAAAGCCTCCTGAATGCTTGGGGTCATATCTGAATCGTATAGATCAATTGAAGCTTCTTGTGTGTCATCAGGATTGTATGGAAAGATAGTATTTTCTCTGGGCTGATGCTTTGCTGTATGATTTGTGTCAGGATGAGAGTAGAAATCCATATCTTGAGATCTTCCCCAGGCCTATTACAAATAGAAAGTTGCTCACTTAGTTTGCCAATGTACTAGTATGTAAAATAGGCACACAGACACACACACAGAACTGCATTAATCAACACACCTAGTGGCTCATAGATGAGAACAAGCATAATTGAGATGCATTGCTTAAAAATGCTCAACCCAAATGAGACATTCGATGGCTCAACAAAGATTTACTGAATACACTAGTAAAAAAACACAAGAGAACATACACCGCATGAGAGGTTTCTTTTATTATACAGAAACAAGCAAGGTGTTACATATTCTCACTCGATGATACAAGTTACAAACTCAACTAAATTAAACATAGACTAATGAGGTAACAAAACATCCCAGTTTACAAGAATCAGTGGATAGGGCTTGCCCAAAACAAAATATATATGCCAGTGACAAGTAGGTGCTACACAGACAAATTATTCACCGTTGTAGATACCCTACACTTCTACAGCTGCAACGTGAAAGGCTGAAAGCAGTAAATCCTATTTGACTATATGTGACCGTAGGAAGTATTGAAGCCCGCTTTACAATTGCAATCCACCAATCTGGATCTAAGATACCTACAGAATATGAACTCACGTTTTCAAATAGGTACGCTCCTTAAAATGTGGAATGCTACATATTTGATGTAGCGTGGTTGTCATTTATCAAGATGAACGAATATGAAATCTGAGTGCTTCTCTCTTTCCGTTCAGCACTTCCATTAAGATGACACGGCATTTTATCTGCCACTAAGTACATTCACCAAATCGGAATAAAGACAATCTAAATTCTAAAATGACAATCAAAGGCACTACTTATAGCAATATGCTTTCTGATTTTATGGAACCAACTGAAATGAAGAAACAGAAAGAATATAACCATGGATGGCATTAATTACTCCACCATGTGATAACAGCATCCATACATGCAATTGAGGCCAGAATACTAAACTTGAATGGGATAAAAGAACAATTCAAAAGTTGACTAAATTATAAGTATACAATTAGAACTTCTCAATCAATATATGAACACTTCTTGAAGGATGGTGCCGCGCAAACCCAATAAAATGCTTATTAATAAATTAATCTAACTGAGCCACTGCATTCAGGTATAAAGAGGACAATAATCTCAACTGTTTAGCGCGGATCAATGTTTAAAGCTGGAACCAAATTCTATATCTGGAAAATACTATAGGAAAAAGACTAAACATAACGCTTACAATAAACAGGACCTATCCAATTCCACAACCAACTATATACTAACAAGCTGCTATGACTCCAATGATACATTGTGTGCTTTTTATTTTAAATATTCCCCTAGTAGGCAAGTGTGCAGAGTTGCTGGAATCATGCATAGAATATAAATGTGCTGCAAGTCAGAAAAGACTGTTGATGCGAATATCAACCTACAAACGTAGCAAAGAAGAAGGCATTGAACTAATCCAGTAAATACATGCAGTATTGGACTAAACCTTGCTATTCTTTGAAGCTCTGGAATCCCCTGTGTCCAGTTCAATGCCTTCGAATGCAGAGTGGTCTGATGAACTCCGGGATGACTCAAGGTCAATGACTGGAACTGGAACCATAGCAAGAGGAAGGGGAGAACAGTATTGTCCACCCTGTGATTGAAAGGCAATCACCTGGATTTTTCCAACCTGCAGGCATAGCAAAATCCAATTCAGCAAGATTAATGTACGCATGTGCTCACAAAAGGACATAAACATGCCTTCTAGATTAAGTTTATAATCATATCCATACCTTTTGAGCATCTTCACTGAAACAAGAAAATATCAGGCCCACAAAGCCTGTATCCAGCAACTGAAACATTCCTTGGGTACGAACATCTGGAAAATAAGATTTGTGTGGGTTATATAAAATAAAGTTATAACATCTTGTAGACAGGCATGATCTCACAAAAGAATGAAACGTAAACGTGGCAAGCCATAAAAGCAGATACACTAGCAAATCTCAAGACCTCCATAACCACCGTCAAACGGTCGGAGAAATTGACTTTCCGCCCTCGTAATGAAAGCTACTCACTGTCGTTGTGAAGCTCTAGAGCAAAGCTACATGTCTAACTTTAGCACATACCCAAACTCAAAATTACCAACGCCCTCTAGCATACTTGACATCGTTTATCAGAAATCACACATGGATCCGATGCTACCTAGTAGAGGTTGGATCACTCAAATGAGCATAAACAAATAACAATATCGCCAGTAAATTCCTAAACCATATATGCAAAATGACACACATCATTTGACAGCATCACAGCTATCTTGTGAGAAACAAATACCAAAATCAAGTCACCAGATAGCACACTTGAGCTCATTTAAGTGCAAATATACAACCCTAGGCACATTTGTTTTCTTCGAAACAAACATAGGTACAAAATTATTTACCGGTGGAGGAAATGCAAATTGCTTACCAACATGAGAAGGCAGCACAGTGATATGTGGGTGTGAGTGGTACCATCCGATCACCCTCGTAGTTTTCTTGATGGTGGCCGTCATTCTGTGCGAACATGAGTTAAGTCCAACACCGAAAAGACCAACACAACACTCCACAGTCCATACCACATCAAGGAACATGGAAAATCTCAAAAATGGTAACGAAAAAAAAAAGGATATCTCTGCTTGAGCAGACGCGGCGGCGAGCAGCTCGGGGTTGACTTCGACGCGGTCCTTCTTCCGCTCGCACCTCATCTGCGGCGATGCCCCCCATATAACGGCGGTCATGCCGTCGCCCTTGCTAGAAGGCTGGTAGGGAAGCAAAACCAACCACGATCCCGTAAGAGGAAACCAAAAGATCCAAGCATTCATGAGGGAGGGAGGGAGAGAGCTGAAAGGGGGTATGTTGGGTGGGGTGCGCGGCGGACCTCGACGTCGCCGAGGAGGAGGCCCATGACCTCCTCGGTCTCGGTGGTGAGGGCGTGGGAGAGGCATGTGAGCCACACCTCCTCGCCGATCTTCACCGAGGTCAGCGACATCTCCGCCGCCGCCGACAGCGGTCGCCGCCGATCGGCTGGGGTTTCAGGGCGGCGGTGGACTGGAGGGTGCGGGGCTCTTCCGCTCCTGTGAGCCTTTTGGGGAACGGCTGCGTCGCGTCGCCGGCTGGCGTGGCGTGTGCGTCGTGTTTCGCTGCGGCGTTGGGCCCGGGACACGCTGTCCGGTCTGGTGGGGTCACGGATCCGGTGTGCGTGACTACAGCCGGCGGCGGCAGAGAGGCGCTGCAGCCGGGCCCCATAAATAGATCTGATCGGAGTAGTTAGGCCGGCCGGCCCATCTGAGCCTGAACCATACAGGCCTAGGCCTTTGTGAAAGATTTTACTTGGGCCACCTGAGATTTGCCAAGCTGAGTATACATCGGTCGGTCTTCTCTCTAAAAAAAAGGTCTTCTTTTCCTTTCCTTTTTTTTTTTAGAAAAAAGCCGAGTACAATCCTGACTCTTGAGCAGCAAAATTAGCATTCCTCGGTACATGAATATACCTCCATAAAAATATGAAGAAGAAAATCAAAACGACATAATTGCAGTGGACAAAATGAGGTGCTTGGCGGTGGTGGAGCTTGCAAGCCTGGGTTCAGCACCACATCGTTTTGAGCCCTTGAATTTGCGATACTTTTTATACCGGAATTGCGATACTCGATTTCCAACATACATTTGGAGTCAATTCAGTCAGCGGCCAAAACACTTGTCAGCGGTCCACGTAGGTTGGGCATCGAACCTCATGAGGGCTACAAGCTTCTTCGGAAACTCGATGGATCTGCTCGGCTCAGCAGTTGGCACAAATTTGGCCTCGTACCTACCCGTGAAACCTTCTTTCGCAACGTCTCTGAAGAAGCTTTGTGAAACCATTCAGCTTTCCAAGGTCCAAGGTTTTATGAACTGAACACGCATGTTTCAGAGACGTGAAGTTCGCGCGCTCCAGCTTTTTTCTAAATCCCGGAGTGCACATATAACAGTGTGCATTCCAGTTCCATCCTTCATGTCTTGCCACCACACACACTACTACTACTACTACGCAATACAGCCCTTGATATACCAAATTATGTCCAGCGTTCGTTGTTCAGCATACCATTATTATAAAAATTAGCTTTTCCCTAATTTTAGAACACAGAGCATTCTTGGGCAGGACATTTCCTGGCAACTTCCGCATTAAGCAGAAGCAGCCCTTTGTGACCACGACACAGCGCCATGACAAGAAAGTGATCACGGCACAGCCCAAGAGAATAAGAGAGCAACACATTGGGAAATCACAAAACATATAAACACCTCATGTACAGAGGATTTAACAACTTTATTACACCACAACGAAAACACAAGCTGGGAGACGCCTGACGAGCACAGAGATCGCCAAGTCAGACCACTCCCACACCCGAGCCGTTTACAGACACTTCATATGACGCGAATACAGCAACGCCAAACTTACAGAACCAAATATTCGTCGAAATCATGAAACCGAAAACATAGATACTGAACACATGAACAAGCAAACGGGGTCGATCCGCAGGGGGCAAGCAAGACGAAGCGCGTGCGCTTTTTCTAGCTTAGTGGTCGCTGGTGATGGTGGAGTGGTCCTTGTTGTCGGTTTCGCCCTGCTTGTTGTCCCCGCTCATCCCCAGCGTGTTCATCACCGCGTCCTTGGCTCCGGCGGCCGCGTTCTTCACCTGATCAGTGGCCTGAAAAAAAGCACACGAGGGTTTTCATCAGCATCCTTTACCACGTGCATGGATTTTAATTGTCATGACAGCAATTTTGTGATTCGGTTTCTACTTCTGTTTTGTGTGTGATGTGCACGCAGTGGGGTGAAGCTAACGGTGACGATCGAAGTGTTCAAGACCTAACCTGCTGGATGACGCTGCCCGTCTTGTCCTTGCCAGCGACGGCGCTGTCCTTGGCATACTGACCAGCCTCGCCGGCCTTCTGCTTGGTGGCCTCGAGGGCCTCGGCGGTCTTCTGCTTGGCGGCCTCGGTGGTCTCGGCGGTCTTCTGCTTGGTGGCCTCGGTGGTCTCGCCGGCCTTCTGCTTGGTGGCCTCCGTAGTCTCGCCGGCCTTGTGCTTGGCCTCGTCGGTCTTCTGGCCCAGGAAGCTGCCGGTCTCGGACGCCTTCTGCTTGGTCGCCTCCTTGGTGTCGTGGCCCTTGCCCGTCGCGTGCCCCGCCGCGTCCGACGCCTTGTCCTTGGCGTGCTGCGCCGTGTCCTTGGTCGCCCCCATCGCTTGTCCAGCCTTCTCCTGCATATCGTGTCAAGTGTCATAAACCTTAGCATGCGTACGTGTGCAACACAATCTTTGTTACGCACCGGTAGCCAATTTAACAACGGCGATCGAGAAAAAAGAGAGAGAATGAAATGGTCACCTCGGTGCGGGCCTTGGTCTCGCCGGCCTGGTAGCTAGCCTTCTCCTGGTGGGAAGCCATGGCGACGATCTCTTCTCGAACTAAAACACGAAACGATCGCTCGCTCGAATCACTTGGGCAAAAAAACAAAGTGATGGATGACTTGGCTACTGATGACACTGAGATGAAAGACTGAAAACCTCAGCTACTGATGGCTAATCGGCTCCACAGCAGGCCATATTTATAAGCCGCGGCCTCGAGAGCGTCCCCGCGACACGTAGCGCCCCGGGGCTCGTACATGAAGGCCACGTAGAAAGGACACGCGTTGTGTCGCAGCTCCGTACCTTCGCGAAGCCTGCCCATGTAGACGAAGGTGATTCGCGCCCGCATAGACGTCCGTCCTGTAGCCACAAGAAAGTACACGCAGATGATAAAAGAACCCGTAAACAAGTAGGAGTGGTACAGGGCAAGTTGGAGTGTCGCGCGGCTCGGCGCGCCGGCGGGTGAGGCACGTTAGCACCCTCGGTGGTGATCACGATGTATCATCAGGATATGAAAATGAAAATGATGGTTGTGGGGAGGACAAGTTGGATGCTCCTTTCCTGCTCGGGTAAGTAGGCCGATCCACCTGAATTTTACACTAGGGTGGTGGTGCGGTGGAGCAATGAGCGAGATCGGACTGGCTGGCCATGTGCGCGTCCGCGCTCGCTTCGGGCGGCGTGTTTCGTTCTGATTTGGAGATTTGCGACGCGTGCACGTATCGGAGCTAGGGAAGGCGATGGACGCCGCTAGGCGCTAGCTGCCGCAGAAATTGACGGTGGGGAAAAAAGAGGGGACGTAGGAAAAACGGGGCGTGTTGGCAAAGTCGAATGACAGATCAGAGTTCCCGGGAACGCCGGTGATCAGGTGATGTAAAAGACTGCCGAGGCCAAATAAAAAACCGCCTTCGTCACGTGTCCAGGCCTGCAGGGCGTAAGTAATCGGCCCGATTGTTGGTTAGTGATAACCCAAACCTGCTGAGGGATCTTCTGTAGTACTATCGAGTCGAAGCCTAGCCACCCAGCGGCCAGCCCACCAAAACGTAAAGCTCGGGCCGGGGCGCTGGGCCACTGCAAGTCTGCCTCCCACCGTACGTAGGATGACAAATTCAGGGCGTGTAAAACAGTTTTAGGTCTACCTATCTATTTTTACTGTTCATTTTTAAAATAGTAAAAAAACCAAACTAATAGGTAGACCTATCTATCAAAGAAGCTAAAAAGCTCGCGAGCTATTTAAACTGCGTGAGTCGGTGGACAACCGGCAAGTTCTTTTTTAAATATTTTTTATTCTCTCTTCTAATAAAAATTTAGTAAAGCTTTTGCCGCCCGTTAAAAAAAAAGCTCGTGAGCTATTTAAAGTGTGCTGATTAAAGATATAATCCGAGCGTCTCCGTGAGCCGTGAGCTTTGGCGAACCAAGCACAAATCTTCCACAATCTTTAATCTATAGCTCGTGAATGCCTCACTACGGGACTCGGGTCCTTTACCGTGTGCCAAAGGATATTTAGCCCACGACAAAGCCTTTCAATGGTCGCCTGACCTGACCAGGCTATCACATACTCCTGGCCATCAGAGCTTGCCCAAATTTTGTAGCCAACTCATATCATCTCTTATCGAACTTTCTCAAGTTGAACCCTAGCCTCAATCGAGCTGACTGGAGCCTTTCTATAGGCACATCAACCCGCTTCCCACGATGGCTCAAACTCAGATCGACACGGAATTGAGCTCGAGCTTGAGAAGCTAGGAAGGATCACATTGATATCCTTGTCGTAAGGGCATAGGTGATACAGTCCCTAATTAAGATTGATGTCACGTCTTTAAGAAAAAAAAAATTGTACCATGGTTCGTTTTCTTCCGAAGCTACTCTCGTGTGCTTCCTCCATCCACCTCATGTTGTTGTCCGGCCGAGAAATGGCCTTGGCTCCTGCTGCGTGCCGTTCAACGGCGCACCCACGCCCGCCATCTGCCCGTGTTAGTGCCATAGCCCTTGTCTTCGTCTACCGACAATGCGATGATCTGAGGTCCAAGTCGGCACTGCTCTTTGTGGCCGCTGCCTTGGTCTACAGATGATGCGATATGGCACTACGGGGCTGATTTGTTCAATGCCAAAGATTTGGCATGCCACTATTTTGGCAAGCTAAAATCTAGGAAAAAAAACTTGCCACCATTTTGGGAAGAAAATGTGAGAGCTAGGCAACTTTTGACATCAAACCAAGTAATGGCCTAATTCACATGGCCACAATTTGGCATGCCAACATTTCGGTACCAAACTAATCATGCCCTATATCCATGGTCGCTGCATCGTTGGCCCCTGGCTCGTTCGTTAGAGCATCACCGTGCGGTACCTCTTATTCGTTGCACTTGCATCGGATTTT
Source organism: Digitaria exilis (assembly GCA_015342445.1). NCBI lineage: Eukaryota > Viridiplantae > Streptophyta > Magnoliopsida > Poales > Poaceae > Digitaria > Digitaria exilis. Next base: position 76,750 of record JACEFO010001940.1, read on the forward strand.
TTTTCTATGAGGGTGCCTGTCACTCACTTGAGTGATTTGTGATTTTGAGACTCCCCATATTTGGTATTTTGGACCATTAGATCTTTAAGTTATTGGTTAGATCTTTCCATTTTTTCTCATCCCTTTCTCTCTCTTCCTTATCATCTTCTTCTCCACCACCCACCCCACTCTAAGCTCCTCCCTCTTTCTCCACCACCCACCCTACTCTAACCTCCTCCCTCAACTTCGTAGGGGATAAGATGGAGAGAGAAGAGAAATCTGAGTCATCCATATCTTAGACCCAATGATAAAAAAAACAAGGGAAAAGTCTAATTTTCTTAGAGAAGTTTGATTTTCAAACTCAAACTACAAAACCAGATACTAAAGGTGCTCCAACTATCCAAACCATGCAAAATTGGCCCTTTGGGTGGTTTTGAGGGTGGTTTTGGATTTTCTAGAAATAGTAGAAATATTATTTAAACTTTAAAAAACCATAACTAATTCATTTTGGACCCAAAAAATATGAAATCAGTGCTAAAAGTTCTCTTAAAATCTAACCAACCTATTGGCACACAATTTAATGTTATTTGAGTATTATATATTTATATTAATAGTGTCTTATTGTTTTTCTAAAAATAATTAGAATAAAAATACATAATATGCCAATAACTTCTAATGGTGCACCAACATTTAGGTCACATTTTTAGAAAAATATTTGCACCAGATTCTAATTTTTCTAGTTCAAAATAAATTAATTATGAATTTTTAATACAAAATTATTTTTTTAATTTTTTTGGAAAATACAAAACCACCCAAAGGGCTAATTTTGCACGGTTTAGATAGTTGGAGAACCTCCAGTGTCCTGTTTTATAGTTGTGGGTTGAAAATCAGACTTTTATAATAATTGGAGGGTGAAAAATAGATTTTTTCCAAAAAATGCAAATGAAGAGCGGCTCCAAATCACAAAGCTTTTTGGACTTAATACCTGGGTATATTGTTGTAATGTCTAAAGTCAGGCATCAATCCTTTACAAGGCCTCCTATGTTTCGTAAACTATCGATATCCTAAGGTTCAAACGTGAACTCAACTTTGTATTGGAAAAAAAAAATACTCGACACGACCATGAAGGAGAGCATTAGCAACACTTGCGGGGTTGCGGGGCATCGAAGCACACAGTCTGATGCATGTGTAGCATCCTACACCACACCACTGTGCTGGTAACCTAGTGCATGCTTTGCTAGAATAGACTAGATTAGGAATCCGTTGATGCCTCGACTGACCTCCTAACTGCAGGGCTCCCCACTAAATTCCCATCGGTGCAGCAGCAGAGAGCACGCATCGCTTGCGGCCGCGCGGATCATCAGGCGATTTTTTTTTTTTTCGAAAGACGGATCATCAGGCGATTGATTGGTCGTTGCGCATGTCGTCCCCCTCCATCTCCTCTCTGCTTTCCGGCGAGTCACTTACCTCCTCCTCACGCGAAACCGAACGCCACTCCACCGCCCATGTGCAATGCGATCTGCATCCTCCACTTGGGTCAGCACGCAGCATCAGCAGCAGCGGCAGATCTTTTAGGTCACTGACTATTGCCCAGCATGACCACACGCGTGCGTGGGCAACCGATCGCCGGCGGCGACGGTGCGCTGCCCCGGGGCTAGTGGGCTGGGCGGCGCTCGGGCTGCACTAGTAGCACTCGTCACAGTCCCGTCGTCCTTGCGTCCATGAGATCACCACCATGTATCGCCTTCGCCGGCCCGTAGGTGTCAAGGCGATAGCTACGCATGCTAGCGTTGCAAATTGAAGCTATAGCGCGCGCACCGCTCGACTGCTAGCTCGAGTGTGCGTGTACGTGCACTACAGCACCAGCACTCAAGATGGTGGTATACAGTGGTGTACAGTCCGCACATCAAAAGTATACTCGCCATTACCAGCTTGAGATCTTTCACAACGCTCTGCTCAGACGCACCATATGACGATGAGTTCGCTTTGTCTTCAATCGCGGCAGTGGTGGTGGTTCTGAAGAAGCTGCATGCAAGGCATTATATAGTTGACCTTGTATTGGGACTTGGGAGGCCATATTGGTGTTCATTTTCATCGCTAGCCCGTAGAGCAAATCATTGGTGCTACACTATTGCAAAAAGCCTGGACAATTAGTGTGCCCTTTCCAGCTGTAGGAGCAGCACACATAGTCCGTATATATAACGGGGGCCTTGGTACGTTTTAGCTCCTCACCAGTCCTGTGCTGCACAAGGAGTATATAGCTAGTTGGTTCATTTATATACAACTGCTTATTATCAAAGCAACAATGCCTAAATCCAGGTCCATCTTCACCGTTCTCCTAGTGATGTTTCTATTGGTCACTGCATCTTCAGGTATGCCATTCCACACTCAGTTTCATCGTGTTTAATGTATATTTCCCTCCATGGCTAGTTACTGGATGATTCCTGTCTTTTGGATGAAGGTCAAACTGCAACAACAAAAGGCAACCATGAAGATAATTTGGAAGTGGTAGAGGTATGTATCTGTTAATCTCGGCTTCAAAACCGTCAGACAGAAATAAGAGAGTTTGTTTTTCCTTTGATCCTTTCTTTATCCTTTTATTAAAATGATAGAGTTGAAATTACACATGCTTTAGGAAGCATGATATCAGTTCCAACTACGTCAAAAACTGATAGCTACTCTTTCCGCAAAAAAAATAAAAATAAAAAATAAAAAATAAAATAAAAAACTGATAGCTACTCGCGCAGGATCAATCCCGGTCATGTGAGTACCTTCCAAAAGGTCTCGGTACCCCACTCTGTTTGACCCAACAAATAAGAAGCGTCATACTAGAGTTAATAATGGGGCTGGCATTTCTATTCAATCTCTTTAAGACTCTATTTAACTAGAGTTGACTGAAACAAACAAACCAGCTACTGGGGTATAAAAATAGAAGCTAGAAATCCTATTTCATACTACCTCCGTTCCAGAATATAGCAACGTTTAGATTTTTTCAAAGTCAAACACTCTTAACTTTAACCAACACTATTTCTAAAAATATAATTTATTTTGAGTGAAAAGAGTACATGTTATAATAGTTTCTTTCGTGACCGATCTATAAACATAATTCTTATGTTGCCAATCTGTATAATTTTTATGCTATTTATAGTCAAAGTTATTAATATTTGACTTTGTAAAAAGCTAAACGTTGCTATATTCTGGAACGGAGGGAGTATTTTATATGACCCAGTGACTGCTTCTGCACCTGATTTTAATGGGGCAGTTATATAAGTACATAAAAACTGATTTGGGCTTATGGTGTTTTAGTATCAACCGATTTTGATGATTTTTCCTAGAAATAAACTTTTAAAAAATGATAAATTGAGTATTTAATCGAGTTCACAACTCTTGACCCTCCCCAGATACAGAGACACGGCAGGAGGGTTCTCACGGACACTCAGGATTACGACTATGGTGGATCCAACTCCAAACATGATCCACGCAGGAAGCCACCAGGGAATGGCCACTCCCGGTGAGCCATGACGCTGCATACCCAACGATAGGATAAGCTCACGGTGGTCCATGAGGCCATGAGTCCATGACGTTGCAGGCTGCAGTCACAGGACCGGTATCCTACTGAGTACTGTAACGCACTAGAAGCAGAATGGTTTGATCCTTTGATTGCACCTTTGCCATTCATAAGTCAGTCAGTTGGACATGAACTTCGGCCAGCCGTTCTGGATCGTGCTTGCAGCATGGATTCAGTTGTCTGCTGATTCAGGCACTGGTTACAGAAAGCTAAGTCTGTCCAGTTGAGTTATTCAGATAAGTTAACGACTATCAGTGTGTAACTATTGATCTCTTCCAAATCACGTATGGAAGTGAGACATCACTGTACATTTTCCCTGAGCACTCTACAGCTTTTCATCGTTGCGTTCGTTTTGCGTGCGCCCCCATCTCATTAGCCTGATATAGATCCGTCTGACGCCATAGATTCAGAAAGAACACTCCAATTTTAGGACAGCCAGATCTGAAAATTCGGCCATATCTTTTCCTTTGACGTGCTAAATGCAGATTGCATGGCATCAGTATGCAATAACCACCTTCTAATTCTGAACGGCTGTTATCGCGAGCACAACGAGATCGCCGTGCAGGCTTGTCCATCCCCGTTTATATGCGTTTACAGGTACGCAACGACTCTGCAGCCTTATCTGAACATCTGAAACTCTATCTTCGGCTCTGCCCGCCGCAAAGATCACCGCTCGTCAATTTTAAACTGAAAATTCGAGGCTGAAACCTGTGCTACGTCACCTACGTGTGAAGTTTTCCGGCTGCTAGGCGAAGCGCAAGAAAGCTGTAGTGTTGCCTTGTTCCTGCCATTTCGCCTACCCTTTTTGTGAAACTTTCCAGGGACCTTGCCGGCCAGCCAGAACTCAGAGGATCCAAACTCCAGCATCAGCCGTTTCATTTACAGCTGGGAAAAATCAGCTTTGCTCCTTATAATATTTCCGTGGCTTTAACTCCGGTTACCAGCCAAAGAATGTCCCCAAATCGGGGAGTTTTGTTCAGCAAAGACAGGCATCATGGCCAGAACCCAGAAGTCAGCGTCAAACGAGACGGCTTCCACTTCAGCCTCCTTCCATTCAAGTTCCGTTGCCTAGTCGTTGCGCACGACGGTGGGCTATATGCTCATCCAGACCGTGACTAGGCACCTCGCCGGCGTCCTAAACCACACCGTCCCCGCACGATTAAAGCAAGTAGGCGTATTAAGAAAGTGATCGCCGGATCGGTTAGCCTAGCCCGGCCAAACGCGTGCGTAGTTTAGGAAGGTATGGATGGCCGTCGCACCGGGCCTCGTCACGACTGACATACGTGTCTGCTGGTCTAGATGCGAGCCAAGGTGGCGCCAAACTGCTACGGCACAAGAGGCTGGCCGCCGGGCCACGTCCGCGCCCCGGGCTCTCTGGAAACTAGAGAGATCGTCGGGAGGATCTGGATGGAAGGGTTGATTGGAGGCTGCGGATTCTTGCTTGTGTGCGTGTCCGGGCGGCCGTTTTCTCCTCCCAGGGACGGCTCCCGATTGGATGTCTGGCTCGTTTGTCATCGGTGCAGAGACGACTCGTGAGTAGCGATGCAGGAATTGATGGGTTGACCCAATGACCCAAAACCCAATCTATACTTTAGTGCTAAAAAACTCTATAATACAAACCCAAAAAATAATATAGTTTTGTACTGGTTTATTGTTTGGGTTACCGGGTTACCCAAAAATAAAACGTCAGCGCGCCTCCTGTTCTCGCGAAGCTTGCTGCCTCTTGGAGCTCGCTACATCCTGGTCCCCGGCGACCGGCCTTCTACAAGAATATAGAGTCAACTGTGGGATGCCGTTGTTGGTTTGCAGATGGAGGCAGGCCGGCGGCGCTGCTGCCTGCTGCATGGGCCATCGCTGCCGGATTTCATCAGCAGCTGGAGCCGGCGGCGAAGCAGCACGGTCTGCTTGCTTCACCTCTAACTGCAACGGTTTCACCTCCAGTACCTACAAAGCTTTGCTTGCTTCTTGCGGTAGCAATGGTGAGGAGAGCGTCTGGTCTCGGATGTTGGCCGCGTGCAAGAGCTGATGCGCCGCCGAGAGTTGCAGCTGATTGTACGCATCCACGGACGGCGCCTCCGTTGAGCTCTGTCGATGCCTCGTCCACGGGATCCTCGCCCACTCCGGCGACGTCGCCATGCCTTCTCGGCCTTCGCCGCAGCCGCCACCCTCTCTTCCTCCTGCACTCTGGCAGGGGACCCCCCCCCCGCGCCCGTCGCAGAGTGTCGCACCCGCCGCCTGCTTGTCCTTCCGCTCTCCAATCGCAGCCCCCACGCGCTGCACCTTCGAGCTGCGAGGCCGCTATGTCCGCAGGAAACCACGCGCCGCCCGTCGCCCGTTGGATTCCGTCCGTCACAAATTCACTTCTCTGCAACCCGCCCGCGCGCCGTTGGCCGGCACGTTGTCGCATCCGGCGACGGAGCCATCGGATCCCGCCGTGGAGCTACCGGATCTAGCCCGCCGGCGCCGCCACAGCGCGTCACGCGGCGGGCTCCGTCAACTTTCTCACAGTCGCAGCCACCGGTGAAGGGGAGGGGATTTTTTGGGTAACCAATGGGTTTTGGGTAATTGAGTGCTTAGTTTTTGGGTTGGCCCATTAACACCAATCTAACTATTGGGTTGTCTGGGTTGGCCACTGGTTGACCCAAAAGCAACCCATTTGCACCCCTACTCGTGAGTCGTGACGCGGAACTCGTGGATCACCATTTTCAGTGTGTCAGGCACTTCGTGAAAAAATATAAATATATCACATAACACTAATTAAAAAATTATACAGACCAATATACATGAAGTGCAAATCACGATACGAATTTATTAAGGTTAATTTTATCATAATTATATATTGTCGTGCTACAGTAACTCATCATTAAACATGTGCTAATGATGGTAGAATTAGACTTAATAGATTCGTCTCACAATTTATATTTCATCTTTATATTTAGTTTTGTAATTACTATTTATAATAATGTGCTCATCCTAAAATGAAAAAAGTTTGCAATTTTTTTTACCATCTAAACAGGCCCTTAGTACTCTGTATTTCTTTTCATTCGAATTGGTGGCGAGTGGCGACGCCGGATCACGACCTTCTTTATTTATTCGTCTGGATATGCTAGCATGGTGAACCACCGAACCTATTGTCACATGACAAAAGACATTCTATGTGTTCAAGTACATGTGCATCTGTGGACAAGTTTACAAATTTGTTCGTGTGTAAGATATTTCATAAACCGAAAGTTGGAGGACCTTTTGACAATTCCAGTTACCTGCTAACAGCGTCATCAGCATGAGCACGAGCTTGAGCCTTGAACGAAGACGGGTCCTAATTCTAACGCGTGAAATGATTTTTTCCAAATCGAGTAAAACCGTTGACTGCAAGCCATCGGTCAGTTTGGACACGCTGCCCGTGTGCACTCAAAAGAAGAAACTGTTATTGTGATCTTCTAGATATTGTATCTGACCTCCATCTTTCCCTGTACACACACCTGGACGGCTGAATCCCCTTTCCTTCCTGGTCACAGATCACACAATCATCAATCCCCTGCAGGCCCGAAGACGATCCCGACGTGCGTGCAGCCACGGCGACACATCGCCATCCGCGCAGGTGAGGTGATCTCCCGACGCCGAGACGCTGCGCTGCGCAGACGCGATGCGCGACGACGCGAAAAGGATCCGGCTGGGGCGCGGTGGGGGATGGTTCGCGTCAGCCGAGCGCTGAGGGATCACCGTCACCGCCCCGTGCCCGGTGGCAATCGGAAGCGAGCCGAGCGGGCAACCACCCCCACCAGTCCACCACCACACCAACGGCACACCGGCGCGCGAGGAGGGACCGAGCGGCCGCCGCCCGGGCCCCAGGTGCGGCCGTAGCGGGCGACAGGGACGGTGCGCGGGGCGGCGAGCGCGCGACGGCCGACCCGATCGGACAGCCGCGTCAGCGCGCACTGTGGCCCGGGCGCCCCACGGCCACGCACGCGCATCACATGTATTTTGCCGCGTCCACCGTAGTCCGTGGCCGTAGTATATTGTAGGCGCGTCGCTCTGCTTGAGATGCGTATGGGTTGGACCTGGTCCGACGGTCCGAGCCGGAGGCGATTGATGGAGGGATATGCAGTGAGCCTGAGAGGTGGAGAAGTACTAATACAGAACATTTGAGCAGTGTCGTGACGAATTTTGTGCGACTGATCGCTTCGGTGTCGTGCCGAATTTTGCGACGCATTTTCCATTTGCATTTATATGTAAAAATTAAACACATCGAAGTTCGCTTGAAGCTTTGAAGTGTCGGTATTGAGGAACCAAAGGTCCAAAACATAAATCTTTTTTTTTTCCAGAACCTGAAGTTGTCCATTTCTTAGTAAACCTTATTCCAGATGAATTGCTCCGAGTCGGAGTCCCCGACAAACACTTACGATCTGCTTCACATCGCAGTGGCAAAGTTGGCCTTCCAATTCTCTTCGAAACAATGCTCTGTTCCAAGATAACAGGACCCGACATCTCTCACAAACGTCACAAAGTCACAATACAGAGTTCCAATCGCTACTGCTTCATTATCCAGTCCAACTCGACAGGCAACAAAAACGAACGGCGATCAAATGCCCGCCAAAAAAACACGGACCTCAACCTCATAATTTATCCTCGAGGCACAGCCGGTTTGACTCAGCAGAGGGCGACGCGCCGACGTGTCCACGTCCCGCTCACATCCGCCCGCCCATCCATCCACGTGTTCCCGTCTTCCGGAAACACACCTCCTCCTCCGCCGGCCTCCACCATCCTCGCGCCGCGCCCGTTCCGACGGCTATAAATAAGCTGCCCCTTCCTCCGAAGCTCCGCTCCCAACCCCTCGTTTTTCCTCTGCTCATTTCTCAATTCCAGGCTTCCAGCTCCATCCAGCCCACGCCCCATTTCCCTGGACTCCTAAACGGTCAAACCCGAGCCGATCGCGCGCGGCGGCGATAACGAGAAGGCTAGCTGAACCAGGAGGAGGAGGAGGAAGAGTCGCCGGCGGCGAGCAGCAATGCCTTACTGCGAGGTGGACAGGTACGCGGACGGCGACAAGTGGGAGGGCGTCCGGCTCTTCTACCGCCGCTACGGCCGCGGCGCCACCAAGGTGCTCCTCATCATCGGTACGCACGCCAATCCATCCCCTTCGATCTCACACGGAGAAGATTAGAAGAACCATCATGTTCTCTTCTCATGTGAAGATTACTTTTTTTTTTTTTGTTTCCCCTTGCACTTTTTCGCTGAGAAACGGTTTGGTGTTTGGTTTGGGTCGGAATCAAAGGATTGGCGGGGACGCACGACTCGTGGGGCCCGCAGATAAAGGGGCTGACCGGGTCGCTGGAGCCCGCCGACGACGAGCCCACGCGGCCGGACGAGGAGGCCGGCGCCGGCGCCGCCGGGGCGGCGGAGGCGGCGCCCGCGGATGGGGATGACGCCGGCGGCGACGGCGGCATCGAGGTCTGCTGCTTCGACAACCGCGGCGTCGGCCGCAGCTCCGTGCCCCCGAACAAATCCTACTACTCGTGAGTTTTCCGCTCCCGATCCCCTCTCCTCCCGCAGATCCAATCCCGTCAGTTGCAAATTGCAATGGTCTCAACGATCGGCGGGGCCGTCTCGATTTTAGATAGGATTGCTTGCTCTGCTCTCTCTGAGATTCAGAACGATCGTACATGGGGATCTGGTGGATGAGAGCAGCTGCATGTAGCTTTCGATGAGGGGGGAAGTCCACATTCCACTCGTTTCCTGGCACAATAGCTTTCACGAGAAAATGAGCGATGGGAAGAAAGACGGGGATTATCTTCATTACACGCTCTTGTGTTGGGAGAAGTCCTCGATTCAAAAAAAAAAAAAGTGTTGGGAGAAGTCAAAATGGGCGGTGGTTCTGAATATTTGATTTGAAAAGCGCGTTTTCATCTCTGGCAGGACGGAGATCATGGCGAAGGACGCCTTGGCCTTGATGGATCATTTGGGGTGGAAGAAAGCGCACGTCTTTGGCCACTCCATGGGTTAGTCTACTCGGTGTGCTGCGCCTTTCAATTTTGGTACCCTGTTCTGTTCTTCAAATGTGTGATCTTTAGGCATTGACCTGCTGCTGCGTGCAACCAGGTGCGATGATTTCTTGCAAACTAGCGGCGATAGCGCCTCACAGGCTGTGCTCACTGGCATTGCTTAATGTCACTGGAGGTGGCTTTCAGTGTTTCCCAAAGGTACTGGAACCTTGATATCCTGGTAGACATTTGCGGAACTGATGTAACTTGGTATCTTCCTACATATCTATGGAACTGAGTAGTGGATAGAAAGGATCACCTAGCACCGATTATAGTTTTCAACTGTTGTGCCACAAGTTAAGTGTTTCCCTACTTCTGTAGGTAGATGGGCAGATGCTATCTCTTGCATTCCGTTTCTTAAGGGCGAAAACTCCAGAAGAAAGAGCTCTTGTGGACTTGGAAACCCATTATACGAAGGTGAGGAATTAACAAAGGCGCCCATTATCTTTTTCTCATGAAAAATTAGTTTCTTTAACGGATTTAATGTTTCATTATTGATATGTTTTGATTTACAATGCTCTTATGCAGGAATACCTTGATGAGACTGTTGGATCGTCCACCAGGAGAATGATCCTGTATCAAGTGAGTGCTATCACAACTTTCCGGGTGATGCTTTGTAACAGTCTGTTTGGTGATGGTGTGTATATTCTAGATTGGCTTCTGTGATACGCCGTGTACTCCCATGAAACATTGATTCTGGTCTTGGATGATATGTGTTGCTTTCACACATTGAATACTTGGTTGGCATTATTCTTTAACTGTCGGATACCATGGGATTATGTCATTCCAACTGTCTTCTTTAGTTGTAAATCCTAAATTTTGTTTTGTGTCCCATCTTTAGAATATAAGCATCTACTGCTATACACAGAAATTAAGACAAACATCTTTCAACTTATTCATGGAAGACTCATTTGTACTGTGTTGCTTTCAGGAATATGTGAAGGGCATATCATCAACAGGGATGCAAGCTAACTGTGGTTTTGAAGGGCAAATTAATGCATGCTGGACTCATAAAATGACTACGAAAGAACTTGATACAATACGTTCTGCAGGTTTTCTAATTTCAGTTATTCATGGAAGGTTAGTTTCTTTTACAGAAGGTGTTCTATTCAGAGAATGGTACATGCCCATTTCGCTTGACTTACATCATATGAATGCAGGTATGATATCATTGCACAATTGTGTCATGCAAAACGCCTAGCAGAAAGGCTTCTTCCTGCTGCTAGAATGGTAGAACTCCATGGGGCACATCTAGTGAGCCATGAAAGACCCGACGAGGTAAAGTGTGAACTTTGGTGTGCAACTGAAATATTAAGATCATCGTTATGATGATTGTTTTGCTCGTTTGCTTAAATCGTTGGCTCGTTGCATATGAGGGGAAGGGGGATCCACAAATGGGCAAATGACTGACAAAACGAAGCTTGCATAAAAAGTTTTGGCCCTCTTCAAATATCACTCTTTTTGACAAAATTGAGCTAGTGAACACTCAAACTTTTGTGCCAGAGAAGGATTGAGTGACAAACCTGTTCTAACGTTTGCCCATATTCCAAATTCGCTAACTGAAATAAGATCAGGCACTGCTGTTATCTGTAAGCATCATTCGTCACCTAAGCATGCAACAGAACAACTTTTGAAGAGAACAGTCTTTACTTCTAGTTTTAGCAGAGAAAAAAAAAATCAGAATTGCAGGGTCTAAAATACCATATTTGAAGCCATGTTACGGCGTCATGTCAAGTATTGGGACACACAACTCATCAACTGCTCAGACTGATATCTCGAACTAAAAAGCAATCAACTATGATATTTGGCTCAGGAATCTCCTGAAAATGGGTACATGCGCGTGGGTATGGAGTTGCAAACCAAACTTCTAATTATGAGATATTTGGACAATAATGTACATACCGCAAGCACTTAAGAACAATTGACAGCATGTCTAATTATGAGATATTTGGACAATAATGTACATACCGCAAGCACTTAAGAACAATTGACAGCATGTCTAATTATGAGATATTTGGACAATTATGTACATACCGCAAGCACTTAAGAACAATTGACAGCATGTTTAATCTTTATAAAGAGACAGTGGAGATCAAACAAACCAGCATCTTGCGCCATTGAATCTTCTGCACAGTTCTTATTTCATCTCACTGAACTTACTGATCTTTGCTTTCCTCCCTTGTTGAAAGTATACATGATAGCACAGTAGAACTCATGTAAAATTTCTATTAATTCCAGGTGAACAATGCATTTATGGATCTAATAAAGGCTTCGAAATCTGCGATGAAACCTGAGGAGTGGTCGGCCCAGCCTGAGAATGTATCAGGTAAGCTTAAGAAGGCCAACCGTCTCCGATTTCTGTTCAAGGCTAATTGTTCCAGAGCACGTCTCTTATGTTGCATCTTCATCAGAAACCGGAGCACTTATATCCACGGGACCCATTACCGTCACCATGCGAACAGATGAAGGTGCAAATGCTGCCAATGCCGCCGTAGCAGTCTATAACTTGCTTGGCAAGCTGCAACTAAGCTTTCTTTATCTCATAGGGGTGATAGTCATGGGGTTTGAGCACATGAGGAACATTGTAAAGGTAATGAAGCCAGTAAGGGTGGCAGCAATAGAGTCATAAGGTAAAAGGATCCTCCCTAATCCCTTGCGAAACAAATTCTGTACTGCGGCCTTCCACTCACTGAACTTTCACTGATTTTGCAGAAACAAGGACATGTAAATTATTCTCAAAACCTTGTGGGAGTCGAGATGATATTTCACTTCTCCCCGGGTACTTCGGAGATGATGATTTTAGAGTAGCATCTCCATCAAACGTGAAGCCTCTCTTAGAAAACGTCTGTTCTTAGCAGAATAATAGAACAAGAACATGGAAGAAACCATAGTGCGCGCCTGAGAAGAAGTGTCTCAGGGCACGGTCGTTGTAGCATGTATCTGTGAGAGTATCTGTAACCTGTATCTGTTCCACGGCCATATGGTGCGCTGGTGCTGTCAGCCTGTCGCCATGCTCCTGTATCATACTGAGATAATCAATTCTTCACTGCTTCATACTACATGCATGCATGGTGTCACTGAACATAAGTTTGTCTACCTGCATGGCATAGACTGCGCATAAGCTGTGGACGGGCCAAGCAAGCAAAACATTCAGCAAGAGCAGCTAGACAGCTAGTATAAAATCTCGGTACAGATTTTCATCACGTACGAGGATCCCGGCTAACATCCATTGAATCCATTGAGTCGACCTATAAATCTATAATATAGCTCTGTAGCCCATAAACTGGCCAAAAATGGTGCTGACGCAGATCGTGTCACCGACTCATCGTTGAATGAACCGCGACGCGCCGATGCATTTCCCCTTCTTCTGTCTTCGCGGAGAGAGGCCTCGCCTCGTTAGCCGTTGAGAAGAAATCCGTATCGTCTGTATCCGGCGAGCGTCTGGCTGCAGAGAGCTCCGCTTCCACGGCGGGCAGCAAGGCGCTATATATGGTTATGACTGAATTCTGAATTCCCAATGACCGCGCAGCCCACGAGAAATTTATACTTGATCTAGCGATATGATGACACGATGCAACAATCCGTACCATCTTACGAGTATAACTTGTTGCAACACTAGTTCTGAAAGAACAATCCGTACCATCATACGAGCAACTTGTCGCAGCAGGCAGTGCTACGAGGCCCGGGAGAGCGCATGCATGGGATGCGACGTAATCATAATTCATAAATCATCAATTAAGCACCAACAGACCTATAATCTCTCGCAAACACGAAGGCAGAAAGGAATGGTTCAGGCGGACGACCATACTGACCTGGGTAACCATGGTGGCCGGTGGGGATGCATCGTTTGCTTAATTTGCTCGCTCTCCCCGGCGACCGGATGGGGCGTCGATCGTCGACCGGCGGCTTCGGTTGGCCGCACGAGAGGAAGCTTGGGGAGAGGTAGCGCCGTGTCCGTATGCACACCGAAGCATCGCGCTCGCGCGAGGAGGAAGACATGAGATAACAGAGGAGGGGAGGGGAAGGTGTGCCCGTGCGGTGCAAGACAAGCGAGGAAACGAAGGATCCACGGTAGATTCGTTCTTCCCGGCAAAATATTCCCGCGCGCGAGGGCATATTCCCACGAGCAACGCTGGATATGCCGCGTGCACACACACCGTTCCGTTTTCGCCCTTCCTTCTTCACGACGAAGGCGTTATCCTTATATGGGCCTCGGCCCAACTAACATGACCTCGTTCAATATGGGCCTCGGTTGCTAAACGGTGTTGGCCCACAACCGCACAGATCCGGAGAGCACCACCACCAGCAGCTGACTCGTCTCCATTGTCTAGCGACGACGGGAAGTGGCGGAGGACCGAAGGCGGAGAGGAGAGGACAGCAGAAGCGGCGAGCCGGGCAGCCATGGGTGTGATGGAGAAGCTTAAGATCTTCGTGGTGAAGGAGCCCGTCGTTGCCGCATCTTGCCTCATCGCCGGATTCGGTACGCGCCCCTGCCCTTTGCCCCCGCTCTGGCCCAAACCCTAGCGGACACACTCGCACCCATCACACATGGGGGCGCAGCCAGGCTCCCGTGGCTGTTGCCATACCCTGCGTCGGTCCTCAGCGACTCCGTCTGGCTCGGTGCGGGTACACCACCGGGGGTTGATTTTTAGGGGCTGATGACGTCTGGGGGTGACCATTTCACTTGCTACAGTTCGTTAGATCCAGGATCCCAAGTCTCTAGCACCTGGGATGCACAATGTTTTATGCCAAATCACTAGTTGTGTTTGTTGGCGCTGCCCTTGACACAGAATTCAGCTGCCAGTCTACCATAAGCTACATTTCCCTGCTCAACAAAATGACATTTCAGTTCCATGTTACTGAATAGGCAGTGGGTAATATTATTGAATAGGCAACGGGTAATACTGCCACACCAAACTCAGTTCAACATGTGTTTGTTTACGAACAAAACATTTTCTTTAGGTTTATACCTTTTGTAGTTCGATATATCTGTTTTTGTGCTGCTTGGTGCCTATCGCCAATTTGGCTGAACATGTTCCATGTGCCAAATTTGTTCGGCACAGGTGAGGGTTATGCTGTCTTAAATCTCACATCAAAATGTTGTTATTCACCATTGTCCATGATCATCTACACTCTGAAATTCAGTTATGTTAAGAATGATTGATTCTGCCAGCAAAGATGTCGCTACAAATAGTGACAACGGACACTAGAAATTGGCTGTTACATACAAATTTTGTCTATCCCAGATCAAATGAATTGCTATGTGATTGGTTGGGATAGTGCCTTAGGCCGTAACTAAATTCATGTGGATTAATTCTCTTTATTCAAGTTACATGTTCGCAGAATGGGTATTACGCTTATTTTCTGAGGAATGTGATCGTACCTAAAACTTCACACAACTGAGAGACACGTTTGGTGTTGCGTGCTAGAAAAAAATTGGGTGCATAAATACAATTCTACTATCCAATGAATTCCTGAGTTGATCGTCTTTGATTACTTTCTAGTATTTTCCTTGCAAACTACAGATGCAACCAAACATATAGTGGTTTTAGTTTGTCATTTTTTGTGTTGCTACTGGATGAATTTTGCTAGCAACCATCCAAGTTAAATTTTTGTGGAGCAGTACAAGCACTTGTCAGTAGCCATTCGTTTTCTGCTCAGATAGCGTCAGGTCAAAAGTGATCAGAGATTGAAACCACGATGTGTCAAGCTCCATTTCAACATCTATGATGTTGACATGGAACACATCTCATCACATGTTGCTACAGTCGGTAGGAGACAAGTAGATCAGAACTGGTGCCATGTACTTAGACATATCAGAAAGAATCTGGACCCCCCCCCCCTTTGATCTCACATTAAAGAATACTTGATTCCTAAGTTTTTCTAAACGTGTCTGCTGTGCCTATGGAATTATTGATTAGAGAAGAGCTAGCTTATGATTTTGACTGACTTATAATATGCAATGTCAGGTCTCTTTCTTCCAGCTGTTGTTCGGCCAATCTTGGATTCATGGGAGACTGCAGAAAAAGTTCCTCCTCCTCCTCTAAATGAAGTACGTGGTTTTCTCTGTTTTTGGGTTGTTGTGTGTGCTGCTTCAAGCTTGATAAACTATTAACACTGTTATCATTCATTTTCTCGTCAGTTCTCAAACGAGAGTGTTTATTTTCCATAATCTGATTCTGACCAAATAAACTTCCTATCCATCTTTAATAACAAAATTCCCTAACCTGGCTACAAAAGTGCCCGAAAATGAGCTATAAACACATCTGTGTTGCATTACTGCATCCTTGTGTTGTCAAACTTGAGAAATCACCATAGTTAACCTGCCATTTCCTGATCTTTTTCATTTGATTGTCATCCTAGATTGTCATCCTGTTCTTTAAAATGGCTGAGACAACGTTTAATCTGTTGGTACTTGTGCAGGTGGTTGCAAGTGTCACTGGCAAGAAACATTAGCGAACTCGCATCATTGTATGTTTTCTCGTGACAATGTTGTACCACATTTTCTTCGTCATGCTCTGTGTCAACCACAGATTGGAAGGTTCTTCCAGAGCTGTGGTCTTGAACTCTAGATGTTACCAGCAAAATAATCATTGTAACTGAACCTCATCATACTGCAATGTGACAGTTTTGGGTTTTTCTTTCCTTCTCAAAAGGTTGATAGAATGGCAATACGTTTTGGGGATCGTGTTTTTGTCATTTAACCATACTTCTTGCTGGTGGAGCCGTCAAGATGTCTTTCCAAGAACCAAAAGCGCCGTCGCGGTAGCACGGTCTGCCTGTTTTGTGTTTTTGAGTTCCTGTAATCTCCGGAACGCGGCACGAAGCAGCCCTGCATGAAGCGAGAAGATGGATTGAGAGTTCCAATAACCAGGGCGAAAGGAGAGTGATTCGTTTCTCAGGCGGTGATTACCCCGACCCTGTTCTTCTCCGGCGGCTGGATAGGAGTAAGAGAGGGAGGAGGGCGTGGGAATAATCGCGTGGATGTATATAGACTAGGTTTTAGAATCCTAGGTCTAGGGTTTTCTCGTCGTCAGTCGATGGCGGAACATTTGTGGTTCTAGGTGTTGTGGGCACGACGCAGATGGTGGAACTTTTGTGGTTCCAGGCGTCGTCGGCACAACGGGGATGGCGATGGCGTGACGGAATAATGCTCCGACTCCTCCCTGCCTTGTTGGTTCTTCAATTCGGTGCCAATGGTTAGGAGCTTTTGTATAGGTCTAGATTGGTGTTCTGTCTCCGTTAGGACTTGTTCGTTTAGGCATGGATTGGTTGGGTTTCATGTGGAATGGGTGAGATTGAGTCTATGAGCTACTACTCATGGACTCAATCCCACCCATTGCACATGAAATCCAATCAATCCATGTCTAACCGAACTAGCCCTTAGGTGGTGGAGCGTCTGGCCTTTGGTGTCAAGGATGCGGTGCAAGCTGGGGAATGGAGGATTGGTGGTTGGACCATGCTCGAGTTTCCCTCGATGGCGGCGGTCATTGACGGCGAGGAGTGGTAGAGCTTGGGGCGCGACCCCGATCGACGAGAGACAATCGACGGTAACATCCCATCTTCTGCGACAGGTGTCAACTTCTACTGCCCTTAAGCCAGCGGGCGAAGGAGCTCCTCCAGCTCACGGGAATGCCATAGGGTGTGATTGGTTCCTTGGTCTAGCTCAAGCCTGGACAAGAGATATGGATGGTCAGCCCAAGCCAGATCTAGACAATGCAAGTACGTGTTGTTTGGTTGGATGGAGAGTACTTAGACTGGCTAAGGTTGTGAGTGTTTGGTTGCCTGACTTAGTTGGTTACCATTACCTCCTTTCTCCTTCGGTCAGTTCACCGCTCTGAGCTTCTTCTCCAGTGAGCTAGCAACGCTCCCTCCATTATTCCTATCGCAGCAGCTCTCTCCTCTCTTGATTCTTGTTGCAGATACAACCGAAGCATCACTCATTCAATAACCACTTTCTCCATTGAAATAGAAGATCGATTCCCCATCCTCCCCTTCTTCCTTCTTTGGCACATCGATATTGCAGTAGGGGTGGCAGGCCCAAATCGAGCTACCTCGCGGTCGAATCGACATCGCGAGATGAGTGCCATCGCTGTGCCGCGATGCTCTCCAACGCTTGTTCATACATGGACTCCAGGGTTGCCGAGAAGAAGAAGCTCCTGGGTTCCCATCTTTCTCTCCATCTTGAACAAGCGAAGAACCATCTGTTCCATCTGACAATTTGTGTTCCCCAAATCTGATTCCTAAAATTGAGAGGACAGATTCCATTTGCATGCCCCCTCAATCTAGTTTTCTATTCGATTCCCCAACAATCTTGACCAGAATTTGGATTGTGGGATCTCGATTTGATAGAAAAAGGAGAAGCAAGCAATCCTACGGTCACTCAACCTCCAGCAGCTGGACCGCCTGCCGCACTGCTCCCTTGCGTGCCTCGCCGTGCGGCACGGGTGTTGCTCTCGCTCCGCCTTGGCGTCGTGCTCGTCGTTGTCACCTTGTCCCCAAACACGGCGCGCGAGGTCCTACAGTGGGGCAACACCGACATCGCATCCATCGATGACTCCGTGCGCGCTGACGGGCAGTGCAACGGTGTGCCCAAAGGCGGGGGCGACATCCCGGCCAAGATGGGGAGGAGGGGGACGACACGGAGGGCATTGCCGGGACGGAGGAGGAGGACGCAGGCGGTGACGGTGTGTTGCGCGTGGGGTAGGCGGAGGAGAGGATTCACCCGCAGGCCATCTTAGCGATAGCCCAAGCCTGGCTTAGCTAGAGCGACCAGATTTCAGGTGCTAGCTAACGCAGCCCAGCAGACCTCTTTTGCATTATGGTAGCCAAGCTAAAGGTGGGTGCAGGTATCAAACAAATGAAGCCTGCATTGCTAAAGCCTGGCTAGGCTATAATACAGGTAACCAAACGCACCCATAATGTCTTCCTGGACGATGGTGGTGGCTTCGGATCTTGAGGCTTAAGTGTAATATTTCCTTTCTTCGGGGTCTTGGTGTAGTTTGGCTAGGAGATGTGCTATGTATCCTCCTATGGTGTACCTGTATTTTTACTGGGATTTTCGCAAAGTCGGAAAGAATGTCAAGTTGTTTTGGCCGGAGTGCAGCACAACCGGTAGCATCTGCGCAACTCGCGAGACAGCGAGTGGGCCGTGTGGTGTGATGAGCGAGGATGTACTGTTGGGCTAGTATTTCGACTCGTGAAGCCCACAAGTAAAGTCTAGCCCAAATAAGCCCGGGAAGAGGTCGCCAACCCTAGGGTTTACGAGCACTCCCCCGGTATAAATCAAGCGAGGCTCGAGCCGTCCCGGCCTCACGCAGCCGCCACCGCCACACCGGACCAGAGCAAAGCGACGCCGCGGCACCTCATCTCCGGTAAGTGTAGATCACCCTCCCATGGCAGGCGATGATTTCAGCTCTGCTCTATTTCGTGGTTATGTGTGTGCCGTTTGAGTACATGCTGATTAAGCAGTAGCCTCCGTGACTCGTAAGCCAGTGTTTTGTATGATCCTGCCGGGAAATTTTGGGGCATCTTGTGTATGATTTCGTCGTTGGTTCTGTAGTGTAGCTTTCTTGCATCTTACTTTGTTTGCACATGTCCTGTGTTAAGGATGACTGCAATCTTATTGTTCTCGCGGTTAGATCTGGTCACAACGTAGCGCTAGGGTTGGCGATGTCGTTGAAGTATTGATAAAAATGTTCCGCTCTTGTAGGCGATTGTAGGCGTAGCTTCCTTGTGTAATTGAATTCAGTTCTCTGCTGATGGCCAGTTGATTATTTTGTCCCCTTTGTTTCCTGCTGTGGGTTAAGGAGTCTCACTAGGCAGTTGATTTTATTCCGTAGGCGAAGGGAAATGGCCACGGTTCCAGGGGATCTGATCTGGCAGATTGTGAGGAAGAACAACTCCTTCCTTGTGAAGCAGTTCGGCAATGGCAATGCCAAGGTGCAGTTCACCAAGGAGCCCAACAACCTCTACAACGTGCATTCCTACAAGTACTCTGGTGAGCTGCCCCCTGCACAGTTCTAATTTGTGCTGCATACGAAACACGTCGCGTTATCTTTTGCAGTAAATAAGTAGTAATCCAGTGCTGACTGCCTGTGGCTATTTTTTTCTGTTAGGCTTGGCGAACAAGAAGACTGTGACTATCCAGCCGGCATCTGGAAAGGAGTCAGCTGTGGTCCTCTCAACGACCAAGACCAAGAAGCAGAACACGCCTGCTAAGCTCAGCCACAAGTCTGTGATGCGCAAGGAGTTCCGCAAGATGGCCAAGGCTGTGAAGAACCAGGTACTAGCACGTGAAAAATGGATAATGCTTACTTGACTGTCGCTATTATAATTTGGTGCTGTCCGATGTGCTGTATTCTGTAATGCATAGTTGTTTGCCGTATGTTTTGGATGTTATTTTTGTACATCGTTCCTGTTTAACTTCAAGCTATGATGAGCCATAACAAGTAAGAAGGCCAACTGATCAACTGGTTCTTCGATGAAATATAGCGGATACGCTTGGCTTCTGAGCAGAATATTGGATATTTTTAGTCGCACACAATTCATGCTAATTTTGTGCACTGGTTATTTTGAACATTATGTGTTTGTTTGAAACGTAGTTATTTGTTCTGTTGCTTGGATGGTGCTATGGGAGTCCTTTCTCTCTAATTTGTTTGGGCTTCACTGCTGATCCCCAAGGTGTAGCTGTGATGAGCCATAACTTGTAAGAAGGCCAACCGATCAATTGGTTCTTCAATGAAATATAAGCTGTACGCTTGGCTTCTGAGCTCAACCTGCAAAATACTGTATCTTTCAATGATTGAGGTCTTTCCTGTTGCTTTAGGAGGAACACTAATATTTTTGTACTTCAGTTTCATTGCTCTATGGTTGCCAATTCTTTATTTAGCTTGTTTGATTCAATATGATTACAGAATATGCTAATTTGCACTTTCTTTTGCTGTGCAGGTTAGCGACAACTACTACAGGCCTGACCTGACCAAGCCCGCTCTTGCTAGGCTCAGCGCAGTGCACCGCAGCCTCCAGGTTACCAAGTCTGGTGTGAAGAAGAAGAACAGGCAGCCTAAGCACTAAGCTGATTTGTTGAGGGACCTGTTGGTGCTCCCAGCTTATTATCTATGTTCCAACAGTTTTGAGACTTGAGACTTGTTAGAACTATTAGCAACCATGTTAAAGCTGCTGCTGTGTGTCGTTCCATAATCACAAATTGCTTGGCACTTTATGATTGCTATACCTTTTCTTCTGCAAAGCTGCTCCCCATATTTATGCCGTTTTCAGATTTTTGTTTTGCTTGGCACTTTATGATTCCTGTTTATCGTTGCTGCCAGGCCAATTCCAATTGTGCTGCAGTGCTTCGTTTTGGCCGTGCTCTCCATTTGCTTATCCAGTGCCTTGCTGCATCTTATTAAAGTAGCCTAGTATGCGCCGCGCCTGTGCCATTCTTTTATCTTTCTTAGTCGTTATGCAGTAAGCAAATAAGGCTGCGAGTTCGTGTATCTGGATTGATTACGCAGTTGAGAAGATCAGGCGATTAGTTAATGTCTGCATAAATTGTATCGTGCACTTGGTACTAGATTCATACACTAGCTGGAATTCTGGGTTATATACAGATGGGATCCACGTACAGAAACAGAAACACCATTGGTTCGCTTCCTGACAAGCGAGCGACGACCACCTGCTCTTGTTGCTGCTGCCGCTGCTGCTGAGAACCGATACGTTGCATCACTGCCCAGTAAGCCGAGAGCTCAAACTTCTTCACCCTGTCGTACATCCTCTCCGGGCGCGGCGGCGCGACGTACAGGCCGACGGCGTCGAGATGTCAGCCGCTCCTCCCGCAGAAGCCGATAAAGCCGCCGTCCACCGGGAACATGAACGGCGCCGCCCTCCGCCGCTCCGAACGGCCCGTGCGCCCTCTGGTTGGTCCGTTACGCCAGCGACCGGATCATCGGTAAGCCGCCGGGCGCGATCGGGGAGTAATGCCCGCTCACGGCTGTCAGGTACTCGTCCGGGAAGCTCAGTTGATCTGCACGCGTGGGCAAGGTAGAAGGCACATCCAGCCAACAAACTAAGGCCCCGTTTAGATTCAAAAGGATTCTCCAAAAATCCACTATTCATCCAACTTTTCCCTATTCATCTCACCTCTTCTACTCACATATCACTATTCATCTACAGTGTTTTTTTGGTAAACAGTGTATTTTCGGGGAATCTTTCCCCAATCTAAACACACCCTAAGCAGTGTGGCAGTGTAAGTGTCATCACTCACTTGTTGTACGTGCCTGAGTGATGTGATTGCCGCCGGCTCCTCCATGTCGCTCGCCGGGGACGGTCTGGCCGTCCCTGTCGTACTCGACGCTGATGCCGCCGTCGATGAACCGGTCGTAGGAGATGGTGATGCTGCGGATCCCGGAGTGGCCGCCGTCGTCCCACGGGTGTCCCCCGGGGCCACCCCATGGGCCAGGGCGACCTTCATGAGCTTCTTGGACACAATTATCTTCCTCTGAGCCTGAGGTTGCTGCTGCTGCTAAAAAATTGTGCAGTTCAGTGTTCAGAGATGGTGTATACGTGTTTCTAGCAGGTTATATCTGAACATAATAGGCACAGAAAGATGTGCAGGAAAGACGTGAAAATTCAGACGATTCCTGTGTAATGAAAAGCAAATTTGATAGAATACTAGCCAAGGCCATTAGTGTACCATGCTTGCTTCCAGAGACTTGCAGAGCTACACAAGTGGTAAAGATCTGCAGCTAAAGGTTCTTCAAGACCAAATGTGCTTTATAGATAACCAGCTATTGAAGAAATTTCACAACAAACCAAAAGGCGCAACTCTTTTAAAGAGGCAGCAGGTTGGGGGATAACTGGGGATAGGAATTAGATGCCTTAAGCGGTCAGTATACTGCTTTCCAGAAAGATAAGGATATTGCCGAAGCACATTTCATCCTTTATGAGCGAGAACTCTCATGAAGAATCTTGAAAACAACGGGTAATTTACATATCAATTTTAGCATGCCCATGGAAAGAATATATGCATTTATTGAGCAACTCTCTATGCTTCAAGAAAAAGGGAGGTGCAACGATTACATGCTCCCTTAAACTCCAAGCTCATCGGTGTTCAGAGATGGTGACTCAATGCATTGGGTCAAGTCATGTCGTGTCAATAAGGGCAAACATGGAAGATATAGGTTGTCGGATGATCATGAAATTGGAGAATAGGATGCCATGGAGCTGAGAGCATCATTGGCAACGGAGAACAACTTATTTGGCCTATTTTTGCTGAAGTACATTTTAAGCACAGATAGATAGTGCATGTGTCATTGAATAAAGCAGGGGGGGAAACAAAACAGGCATTCCTGGGAAACTTGCTCAAGAGTTCGTTTTTTCTTTGCTTATCATAGCCAAACCTAACGGATCTATTGAAGAATCTCTGATAAATATCAGCCATATTCATCTTAATTCAATCACCAAAACTGGCATGCATGAAATGTCAAATACCCATGGCGCCAGACCGTCCATGAAGTATGTATTATGACGTGTCCAATAATTGTTGTGGAGAACTAGTTGGGTACAACTGAACCTACAGGACAGAATAATCTTTGCTGACAAAGCGCATAAAGTTCAAAAAAAAATGTCAATAATACACACAGGCAATCATTGTAGAATTACTAGAACTTCATGTATTATCAGAACGAAATATTCCAGGGCTGGAAAAAACTGAAGCAGATAAGAGGTAGCTGTCATTTTCTGAAACTTCAGGAACATGCTCCACCACATTCGCTGGAATTATGCTGCCTGTGGCTTCAAGTAAATACCTGTATGTGACAGGCCATCTAATATTCACTTTCCATTTGTACTGTCAGTAGCTCAAATTCACCATCTTTTGTGACATCCTGCCGTCTATCTGCTGTTTGTACTTTACATTCTTAAGCAGAGTTTGGTTTGTGTGCAGGCAATGCTATCATTGCGAACTTCATAATCAATTTGCCAAGAATCAAATAAGCAAACTGGCAGCCAAATCCTCTTGTCCCTTGAGATATACTATGCATGTTTTTTTTTTCTGGAACAAAATATGCATGCATTGGCCTCATGCCCTCATCGGACCAGACTGTATTGCAACCTAAAAGCTCTGCTGATCTGTGCTTTGCCGGAGATATCAATAACTAACCAAATTTTCTGATGAGGCGTATTGTTGTCTATTGTCCACACCATCATACCGAGCAGTGTTCAAATTTTTTTAAAGCAACCTCCAAATTTTGAATTGCATAAGCTTGATTTGTGCAGTTGAAAAACCATCAAGTCTCCTATCTTTAAGCTAATCATGGACCTCAACTAATTTATGAGCTGGCTTATGGGAATTGGCCAGACTGTGAATTAAACGTGGGGCCCAAACCTTCTCTCGGCTCACCTATAAAACATGCCCCAACCTTCTCTGGACCTCTCACAAGTCGTTGCATTTCCCTACAAGCTCACAACGCAAAGCTAGCAAACCCAAAATCTCTGTTAGCTTCACCTTCAGTCCTTCACAGCGTCATGGCCTCCAAGATCTTCTACGCCGCCGTCGCCGTGGCCATCGCCGTGTCCTCCTTCGCCAGCGTTGCCTTCGCCGCCGACGCCCCTGCGCCGAGCCCCACCTCCGGCGCCGCGGCCGTCTCCTCGTCGCTCATGGCCGCCGTCCTCTGCCCAGCCGTGGCGCTTCTCGTCGGCAACCTGCGTCACTGAGCGTCGTAGATGAAAGCTGCTGCCAGCATATGCTTGCCATGCATGGCATGATATCTTTTACTTGCTTGTTTGTTTCCTTGACCTGCGTTCTGTTTTCTGTACTACCGATCGAGCATTGGGAATTTATTCATTGAGAGATTCAGAACATGTCTGTAGCAGCATTGATTTGGTGTGATAAATTTCATGGGCGCCCCAGATTCTGACGATATTTTTGGAGAAATGTGAGACTGAAATTCATCTGATGATCGGGAGATGCGTTGCTTTCTCTCATTCTCTGTGATTTTCGCCCCCAAGCTATGGTTCGTGACTTTTTTCTTTACAAAGTCGAATGGCACGTATGGGCGTCTCGCCTTTTGGGTATTTGCATCTCATTCGTTGAGGAAAGCGACGCTTTAGTTGAGATAAAAAAGATGGGGGGACAACAAACAAAGTGTAAAACTAAAGCAGGTTAACAAAAGCAGCTTCCTCAGCTGTAAAGGAGCTACAAGCGAAAATAATGCAACTAAATATGTGTTTTACCTTTGTGTGCTGTTGAGCTGATCATCAAGTTCCTTCGCTGTTCCCTCAGCTGACCATCGACGCAGACTGCTGCCTGCAGCTATCACCAACCGAACTCATGTAGTAATCCATATCGTTTTACTTGCCTTTCCCCGTTTCTCTAAGTAAAAGTTCTTCAGAAATCGTCGGGAAAAACAACAACAATGCGAATGCGTGCCTGTTAACGCTAGCATTGCCTGTGAGTATGTGACAGTCCGACGGCGACGGGCCGTTCGCCACGCCTACGCGCACGGCGTGCCCCAAGGCAACCAACCGCGCGCGCAACCCGCGACGCAGAGCGGACGCTCGCCACGCACCGCGTCCCCTCTCTCTCGCGCGCTCTGCGCCTCTGCCGCTTGCAAACGTGAGAGCCTGAGAGGGGACATTGCTTGTCTCAGCGGCGAGCGCCCCGCCGGTCAGGGCCTTGGGGGCACATGCGTCATGCGTGGCAGGGGCCGGCGGCCAGTTGGCCTGCACTGCACACCCCCCTGCGGGTGGCAAGGGCAATGTCACTTAATATCAAAATATCAATGATTTCACAACAGAAAAAACTGGAACTGTGGGTCTGTGACAAAAATAACTTAAAAACCTCCAAACTGAATATACACTGAACTGAACCTTTACAGTGCCATGCTCCTGAGTTACACGAGGACCAGTCATTCCAACTTGACAGTGCCTTGCTCCTAAACTGAATATACACCGACTGAACTGAACCTTTACAGCACCAAGAGGGGGAAGAAAAGGAGAAAAGTTACTGAAGGCCCTTTCAGATTCATATAACGTATTATGGTCAGACGATGGGCAAACTACACGGCCACAAGGACTGCGTCTGGGATTTAATTTGCTATTTGACAGTTCAAGAGGTACTCCGCCATTATTAACATGAGGGGCTTGCAAAAATGAATTTCTGCTTTACAGGGAAGTGAATACTAGCTAATGTTCAAAGTAACAAAAGCAGGCCTGTAAAAGTTACTGCTCCTGCATCCCCTCCGTGTTCTTCTGTGCAAATCCCGATATTTCTGTCATCTTCAATTTCCTGAAGTTCCTTTTGGAAGACATTGATCTCCAGTAGCAATCGCGAGAAATGGTGAACCCACCTTCCATCTGAGCACTTTTACCGTCAATCTCTTCATCTGTAGGATTTGGATCCATCCTGGCCTTCTTTCTAATAGTCGCCTTCTCACGTTCAGTGATATGTATTTATTCCGAGTCACTGTCCATGTCGTGCATAGCTTTCAATCCCCTGGGGCGCTGCAAAACCAGTTAAAACAATATCAGGTGACTAAATTCCTTCATGAGTATGTTATAGGATTTGTAGCACAAGCTAGGTTCTGAAGTTGAAATCAACATGCTAGTCCACCCGGTACCTTCTTGGAAACCTTCTTTTCCCGGACTTCATATCTTTCTAATGTCAAGTCGGAGAGCCACGTTCCTGGGCAGACAAACTGCAAAATATGACGATAATTTAGCCAGGAATCACAGAATGGTGACTTTTCTTATATGCAACCTCAAAAGAAACATATGAGGAAAATAGTAGACATCAAAGTTTTCCTAATCTTAGTTCCAAGCATGCTTAACAAGATAAACAACAAACTCACATATTAGAGATGAAATTAAACTGAGATACGAAAACAGTTCCTGCCCAATAGCTACTGCCCCACTTCGTATTAGCGGATCAGTACAATAGTTACAGTGTGGTCTTCATATGACATCAAGACTAGCAAATTAGTTCTGCTGTTTGAAATAAGGGTGCTTCCATAGTACTTAGTAGGGGCCAGCAGTGAGTGAAACTCATCAAACATTGAGGGAACATCCATTTGGGAAGCATCAGCTTTTAAACAAATTTAGTTGCTTCAGACAGAAGCATGCTGTGGCGTTATAGATGCTTCCTTGCAAGCAAATTAAATCTCCAAGTATAAGAAAGGAGGAATCCACCGTGTATTTTATTTGCAGGCCTCTTACGGTCAAGGGACAATGCAGACAGAGCGCACAGAGGTGGTGGTCCTATGCCCATGTGACCTGATGCCCTGAATGGCTATATCTATTAAATATGCCTATCCAAAATGATTGCCAGCACTGGTAAATACTAGCATTCCAGGGATAACCTGGAGTAATTACCATTTTTTAAACAAGCAGGCAGCAAGTAGACTACTGCTGTCGACTACTAGTATCTTTGAAATTTTGAGTTAGGGATCCCTCTGAATGAAGCAGAGTATATTTATTTATTATCTATTACTGTAGGCTGCAATATATATTCCTATGTGCATTAGTGAACTACGCACATTCAAGTTTACTGAAAAATAATTTCTTCATATTGAAAGCTAATATGCGAGAGTCATACATTGACGGTTCTCTGGATGACTTTGGCTCTTTTCTTGGGTCTTTGAGGCAGCTTGGATCCTTTGAAAACCAGAAAATCCTCCTCCTTTTCCCTGTTTGACAGCGCGATCGCGAACTTTGGCCAGATGGATCCCTCACTCCCAGATGAAGAGCCTTTCTTCTCATCTGGAAAGGTCTGTGGAACTCCGTTGTTGTTGATGTTACCTCTACCAGGACGTTCCCTGTCTGGTGAAGCAACTGTGTGGATGCCGTTGTTCTGTTGCTGCTGCGCTGGTGATTTCATGGTTGAAAATTCTTCCGAGTGCCTACAAATTGAGTAACAACATAGATAAGAAAATATGCAGGATAATGCCTGATTAGTTTGAACCTATCCAGAAGAAAAGGCATCTTGTTGCTCATTAGTAAGGCCTAGCAAAAATAAACATGATAAAGCGAATGAATACACAATGAACAGAATCATCCATGTTCTATTAGTGGAAACATTCATGCTCCAAACTTCAAGATATATTTCTTTGAATGTGTTTCAATGAGACCGTTTATGTTTTTTCAGTCAACAAAGGTGCCACAGATTTCGTTATCTTTTAAACTAAAAGGGGGCATGGATTAGGCAGTATATGTATCTACTGAGGTTTCCAATCTGCTGGCAAGAAAGAAGGAACATTCCAAAAGTTCTATTTGAAAAAAATAAGAATGAGAAATGAACACTAGAATTTTAAGTCTCATGCAATTAACTCCAAAACATTATTAAAATTATGAAATAGGGAGACTACAGAAATTCATGATTCACCTCCAATTTAGGAGAAATGGAGCAATATAGAAGGCAAAAACTTCCACCAATTACCAATATCAATGCTCCTTTCTGTCCAGGCAAGAAACTATGAATCCCAACAGAAGAGGAAAGGGAGAGCAATGCATGAGCATGTCTTCACCATCCACTTTACGTGTGGTGGTGATTGATTTGAGATAAAATTGGTGCTTTCTTCTGAATCCAAAATTAGTGAGCAAAATATAGGTCATATGATGTGACCTGAGAGTCCAAAGATAGCAACAGATGAAGGCACCCAACCAAAGTACTTAACATTCAGCCATCATAGAACATTTATCATATTCCTGATAAGCCTTTCTAAGGAAAGAATGTGGATAAGCTCTTGATACCAGTCTCATCTTGCAGCTCTTTCTCTCTTTTTTACAAGTAATTTTACTGAAGAAAAATTATGGATCAATTTTAGAAAAGTGTACCAGAAAAGGTAGAGGTAAGTCATGCGATGCATAAAACAAACTGAAATATAAGCTAGAACTCCTGAAAATTCAGCTAATAAATTCAAATACAGATAATTCAGCTGGATTGATCAAAGATGGAGACAAGGAGTACTAATCTGGTGGTCCTTAAACTCCTAACAACAAGTTCACCTTGAATGATAAGGATAGAATATAAGTCAAAACAATCTTTTATTTCAGTTTTAGTAACTAAAATCAGGTTTCAGTATTTCAGGAACCTAATTTAAGTGACGCCAGGAAACACCAACCAATATCACAGTTAACAAAGCACATTACTTCGCTCAAGAATATATATATCAAGATTCAAACGGGGTAAGGAACTAGAACAGCCAAGCAAGTATCATCCACTACATACTGAATTTGGCAATATTACACATGGACTACTCCATATTTCTGGAAGAAGAGAAGTTGGACCGATCAACACCATAGGCCAATCAATGCCGATCAGGCAATCATGCTTCCCCAACAAAACTTTGCCTGACATGCAGGCCCCTCTAAAAAAACCCGGCTACTTTGCTATCTTCAGTTTTCCAGGAAAAGGGCAAGCCATATCTCCGAAATTTTTTGAACGAACAGCCACATCTTCGAATTTGATGCCCACCAAATTTTATTTCTATTCAAATCAAAACAATGAGCTCAGGCTCTTCTGGTCTGATCGATGGCACGTGCCCAAGAAGGCATCACGTGACTGCCAGCTGCTGCTTAACCCAATAGCCCCAAAACGGGCACGTTTAACCAGTAAGCCACCAAACCAAAGCAATCATTCAGACTATTTCAGAGAGCACACGCAACGCGCACATCGCCACCACGAACTATAAGAAATTTCAGAGAAGAACACAAAAGGCAAGTACCTGAGGACGCGGTGGTGGGTGTGGCCGGTTGGGTGGTGCTGCGCGGCCGCTGCTGCGGCGGCGGCGGCGGCACGGCGCTGGCCGATGGCTGCCTTCTCCGCGGCCGCGGTCGCGGCGGCCTCGACGTCGCGACGCTGCACCTTGACGCAGCGCAAGCGTTTTCGGTTGCCCCACTGTAACAGCAGGTCGCGCTCCGCCGCGTTGCCTGCGCTGCCACCGCGCGAGGCTCCCCGCGTGTGGTAGTGGTTTCTCCCCTCTTTCTCCATTTCTCGACGAGCTGAAATTCCAGTGTACAGAAGGGATGAAATCACAGTGAAACTGGAGTACAGTAATGTAAATCAAACGACAAATGCTGGAAAAAAAATTCAATCATATCAGCTGATAAAAAAATATATAATATCAAGATTAGAAAGAAGTCCTCAGTTATCTGCATGGATTGATGCAAAACCAAACAGAGGAGAAACAGAATGGTAGGAGACTGATTGAATTGGGATGATTCGTCAAGGCATGGGCAAATTTCTGTTTAATTTCCACTAATATGACAATAATAATTCCTACTCAATTATGTTTCTGGAAAGATTCCGCTGATCGATCAATCTCTGTTATCAACGCGACGACCACTAAAATCTAACTCGACTTTACTGACTGCAAATCATCAAGAAAAAGGTGGGGAAAAAATGGTGAGCTGATTTCCTTAGAAATTGGCGAGCTACAGGTTTTTTCATCGAGTCATAGCAAAGCAGAAGAGTTAAAAGAACTCGAATCGGAATAAAACGTGATTCAGAACAATATAACTCATTTACTCAAAAGTACTAATTTTGAAGAAGGCAAGCAATCGATCAAGTGCAAAATCTGGGAACTGTGCTGTGTTGTACCCAATTTTCCATAAAAATCCAACAATTTGAGACAGCGACAATAAATGAGGACAAGAACAAGAAAGACACAAAAGCAACTAAGGGATCAACTTGCAAAAGGGATGAAAAAAAGACGGAAATTGTATGATACAGAACACCAACAGAAAACAGGGGAAATTGGAGGAGATCCAAGACAACAACCAAACACCTCCGGCTCCTCCCGTCCCACCGAGGAACACCAAATGAAACAGGTAAAGGCCCCAACTCACAGACAAGAAGCAAAAAGATTCTTCGGTGAAATCGCTCGATCCGAGTCAGTTTAACTCCCAAGTCCAAATCACGGGAACGCAAGTCAGGCAGCTCAGATTGCTCTCGATCGTAGCGCAAGCCGATTCAGGTCATGCAGAAATGCAGCTCCGGGAGGATTGAATTCAAATAATCCACTTCAGATATCCCCACACTTCATGTGGGATCCCGCAAGCACAGAACCAGGGGAATCCCAGCACAGGAAGAGAAACGGAAGGTACGAATCCAATCCCAGCAAGAAAAAAAGAGGGTAGATCGTTGAGATCAATTAAGCACCCACAAAGAACCTTGCAAATCGAGAATTCAACAAATCACAAGTAGCGACTCATAAGAATCAAGGGGAAACTTTTGTTCTTATCAGAGTCCAAGCTCCCAACTCCAATCACACGCAAATTACCGCTGGAAACAGAACCAATCGAGGGAAAAAGCAAAGGAACCGCAGTTCGGCGAACTGGAATGAGCAGTACCTGAAAACACCGCGCGCCTCTGCGCCCTCCAATTCACCTTCGGGAGTCGGGGCTAGTAATTCTCCGCTTCTCTTCTCCTCTGGGAGAAATACAGATCAAGCAGAGGAACGGATTCTTCGAGGCCGAGGTTTCGCGGTAAACGGAATCGGAGGAAATTCCGGACGCCCCTGTGCCCCGTGTTCCTTCCCTCCTCTTCCTCTCTGGAAGCCAGGTGAGGTGAGGGAGAAGGCCTTCGCATTTTATATGCCTTCCCCGTTCTCCCCCGCTCCATGGGGGACACCAGAACCGGATCGTATCAGCGCTGCCCTGGGCCACCCCCAGCCGTTGATCTCGAGGTGGACTGGCTGGATCTTCCCAGCTCGTCACTCTTCTCGTCTCAAAAAGAAAAAGAAAGAAGTCGTCACTCTTCTCTGCTGTGAAATGTCCAGCCAGTTCGTTCCGTCCACGGTTTCAAAAAAAAAAAAAGTCCGTTCCGTCCACAAGGCACGAGCGACCTTGGTGGGCCTTGGGTCGGACCAGTGTCCAGTAGGCCAGCCCAATCACTAGCTTTGACAAAGTTGACCACGGCCCAGTTTTTCCAACTAAGCGAGTCCAATTTTTCAACTTTTGACGGAAATGGGTCATAGTATTTCCTAAACCGAATTTTCAAATCAAATATCTCTAGTACAATTATCTATCTATAAAAGAATGAGTAGAATTGAAAACAATTTTTACTCATCTAGGTCCACCTTATCCCTCACGCTGGACCCGTCTGTAAAGGTCAACGGAGGTGGGAAGAGGATCAAACCCACCAAAACTGATATTTAGAAAATGTTTCTGCCAAAATTATAATTTTATTCTCACTTTTAATCCTATGTACCCGCCTGCCGTACCCAATCTCCCGCATCCCTACTTTCTTTTTTTTCCTCTTTGCCCAACTACGTGGCCCTGGGGGCACGGTTAAATCACGCTGCCTACAATTCCATCAATCACGGGAACTACTGCTCCTCGAATCGAATCCCGTGCTTAGAGCAGGCCACACGAGTCACCGTTCTAGCGTCGTGCTCGCCGGGGAGGAGCTCGAGCTCGGTTGTGCTTATCGCCGTGCTCGGTTCGAGCTCGCCCGCTCCGGCCGTCTTGCTTGCCAGAAGTCCGGGAGGATCTCGAGCTTGGCCAGAGATGTTCTCCATGATACGTGCCTTTGATTTGGCCGGAGGATCTTGAGCGCAGCGGCTCCTAACACGGCGTAGCCCATGGTCGATGTGCACGATGCCAGCACGAGCGCGAGGATGCGTCCGCACGCCGAGCCATGAGGATGAGGGGCAAGAAGAGCCCCGACGGCACGGCGATGACGAAGGTGACGAGCCCCAGCATGTATGCAGTAGATGGAGAAGAAGATAAGCAGCGAGTGGAGCCTGAACTCTCCCGACGTGCCCGTGGAGAAGATGTTCCGTGAGAACGCGCATCTACTGCGCAATGGAGGGCGCCATGGCGGCAGGTGCTGGCACGGTTACTCACACGGCTCAGCCCCGTAAGACAGTAGCCGCATAATAGTGTGCTTGCCCGCGCAGGTCGCCGTTCTCCTCTTGAGCTCGCCAGGGAGGTGCTTGCTGCGAGCGGAGTTCGTGCTGGCCAGAGCCTGCTGCGACGCTCACCCGCACGGCGGAGCTCGTCCCCGTCCAATGCTCGTAGTGCCATCAAAATTAAATAGGGCAACATAGATTACTAGATGCCATCGGCAACGTGTACTAAGCAAAGTAAAACAATCAGGAATCTCAAGTCTTTAACACCATATTGTAAAATAATATACATGAACAATAGTGTTTATTAGCTGAACTGAAGTGTACGTAACTTATAAGTCTACCTACACACGTCCAAAGGAATTTCCATGCACCAAAGGTTTCTTAAATTAATGACAAAACAAAGGATCTTTTGACAGTAAAATATTTGATCAGTATACCACATTCAGATATGTAGTCATGTATCTTCTAAATTTATTTTCTCTCACGTGCGTCTCTACCAGTGTTTTGAAACAACATACTGTATATTTGGATGATATTGTAAAGGATAGTCTCTTGTATGGTAGAATTTAGCTTCACAAAAAGATCCAGATTTAATATATTTTTTTGATAAAATATAAAATTACTATAGAGTAAAAAATGCAACAATTTCAACTGGAACAAAATTCGTTCAATAGGAACAAGTCATTATGTACATGAAAAAACATGCAAAATCACCAAACAAAATAATATCGTCCCGGAAAACATGGGGCACGTTTAAGAAAGCATATTGGTCTGGGAAAAAATGGTCCAAATGCTATATAATGTATATGGTCTAAGAAAATAAACATCGAAACAATGCTGAAATACATTGCTTGAATGTGATGGTATGAAGATTTGGCATACAAATAATCCTCCTACCTTCCGCCCCCTTCCGCCAAGGATCCTCTCGCCCCCGTGGGGGGCGCCGCCACCACTGGCCGGCGGATCTCGCCATGCCGCCCACCTCGGACGTAGCCACTCACATATCCTTGCTCCCCTCCTCTCCAGCTTTCCTCCAAGGCCCAAAAGCTCCTCCCCCCCCCCCCAAGCATGCTGTGAGATTGAGATGGAAAACCTCCACCTCACCAGCTTCTTCCTAGGCGCCAGCGGCCACTCCGGCCAGCTCCCACCCAAACCTATCCGCAACCTCCTATCTCTGCCGAGCCGCTGCACCATTCTTCCCCTTGGGTGGCCATGGGAAAGAGCTCCGCTGGGTATATGTGAGCTTGGCCACCGACGCTGCCCACTCCTACCGGGAGATGTTTCTCCGTCCCTCCCCACCACCGGTGCCCTCCAGGACGTCACCGGGTGCTTCCCCAACTGGGGGAGTGACACCTCAATATCTAAAAGCGCTGTTGTGGTCACTCCCGCAGCTGGCGGCAGAGGCGAGGAGCCGAAGCCGGAGTGCCCCGACATCGTGCCCTCCTTCACCCAGGTGCCAATACGGACGTCAACATCGCCCACAAAGAGTTCGATCCCTTCATCAGAGAAACGGTGGACATCAATAATTTCCTAGCCCTCAGGGATCTCCTACCAACAGCCCAGGAGCTCTTGGACGATGAGTTGCGGGAGGCAATACAACGTGTCGATACGCTTGTAGGGACTACTATCCCCTGATACCCACTAGACCAGTCTATCTGGGTGTTGTTGATAGTTTTTTTTTAAAAAAATCTTTGGTTTGTCGTGTTTTACGTTAAGTAGAAATAGACTGCTAATGTCGTGTGCGTGTGCCCGACTAATGGCCCGTGTGTAACCTTCTATTATAACGTTACTTTTCTTCTTAATATGAAGATAGCGTATTCTCCAAAACAATAATCCTCCTATCAGCTAATAATTAGTCAGTGGATGTGCGTTGCTACTGATAAAGTAAATGTAAAGTCCATCATGTCATGGAATCACAATTAGATTCAATGAGCAGCATTGACCCTAGATATTTAGAATGGTGCTTGATGGAGATGTTCTACCAGCTACAACGCAATTTTCTTATGTCGTCAATCCACTAAATGAGCATGCTCTTGGAGTTGGCATTGTAACACACAGAGATCATGATAAAAACTAATCCAAGTATCAAAATTATTAGAAAATGCATCCAAGTTCAGTTCACCAGAGATCATGATAAAAATAATCCATGAGTAGATCGATCTCGTTTAGGAAAGCCCAAGCCCAACCATCCTGTCCATGGTTTGATTACTTTATTTTATTTTATTATATCATGATCATCAGAGGAGATCACGTGCACCGATTCATACACACAAATATTACTGGTTTTTATATTAATCAAGGTGGAGGTACACAGAGCAGAAGGCCGGCGTCGTAGCCGTGGACACTAAGCATGTGATGTGAAGACTGCTTAGCCCCTCGGTGGGTGCGTGCAAAGTACTTGGTGATGAACACACAAGATAAGTGGAGATAAACACGCTACATTAGCAACATCGAAAAACTACGTCCTGAGTCTAGACGCATGGAGAATGCGAGATTGACAGGGGTTCGACATGGAAATGAGTTATTCCCTCTTAATGCACAACCCGTATCCAAATACAATACAATTATGCAATCAGCAATCCCATAACCGTAGATACCAGTTCCTGGCCTCATGGGCGTCCTGACCAATTATACAATACAATTTTACAGTCTCATAACTGTAATTTAACAAATAGAAGGATAACAATTGAACATGAGGACGACATGGACCAACATGCCCTGCCTACCGTCAGGTTTACTGCAAGATTGAAAAGCAACTGCTCTGTACATCCCAAAATCTAGCGACAAGCATATGCCACTATTAACTATTTGCCCAAAACAACCACATTTCACCCTCGCTGTAGCCATAACAAGAAGCAATCGCTCATATGGGTTACTCAATGCCTTGCTTGGTTAAAAAAACCAAATGTTACCGCCAATTTGCATGAAAATACTATACTTCGAATCTCAGTAAGATCTGCAGCTAAAAAAAAGAGTCAAATGTTAGGCATGGAGATTAATTATTTATACAAAAATATATCGGAAGCAAGATGAACGCATCAAATCTCTAGACAGGATTATTCACAATTGAGGCTATGAGTGAACAATATATATATATACTCTCAAAGATTACTCTTCACCATCCATTATAACCTGGAACAGAAAATATTGCTCTTCGAAGATAGCAAAGGTATTAATAATCATCATGACATATTCATGGATACTAATTTGAAAAAAAAAATATGCAGCTTATACTTGTAACCTAAACAGATAGGGACAACAGTAATCTGAATGATGAATGCACGGATACTAATTTAGAGAACAATTACAGCTATACTGTAACCTGAACAGGTATAAAAAAAAAGGATAAAACTATAAAAAAAATGAGCAGCCCGGGCATGTAGCTCCCGCTTGCGCAGGGTCTGGGGAAGGGTCCGACCACTTGGGTCTTTTGTATGCAGCCTTTCCCTGCATTTCTGCAAGAGGCTGTTTCTAGGACTCTGAACCCATGACACAAGGCAACAGTTTTACCGGCTCCCCTTCAAAAAAAGGATACAACTATATTGTAAGTAAAAGTATGAAGTGATACTGCAATATCTAATAAGTATAAATGATGCTATAGTATGAAAAACTATCAAATCAGATATTGATGCAAGTAATTATGAAAACATACTATTATCTAAAAGAATATCCAAATATATTCTTAATTGAAGTCATATGCAGAGATGATATTTTCTAAAAATAAGATATGAATAGTTACTTAGGTAGCCCAGTAGGGTACAAAAATGGCTACTTTGCATGCCTAATGTGGCATGACACAATCAGACAGCATGTGTTTGTATTGGATGTCATACAGAATGGAGATACAATTTTCTACCTAGCCAACGACTTCAGTGCATAGAGTACGAACAAAGTCTGCAGCTTCAGTTCAGGAGGCACTCCATGATAACTTAAGGGCCGTGTAGGATAGTAGCTGCAATAAACTGATTGGAGCTAGGTCAAAGATAAACCAATAGACACCGCTGGCGAGGAGCCTGCATCCTCTGTCCCCGAGTAGCTTTAGCAAAACAGGTTAGTTCCAATTCCAACAAAAAACACCATAAACATTTGGACAGAATATTTTGAGTATCACGACATTGTACTTCTAGATCTATAAAGCTTTAGGGGTCGAACTCAGGTCAATCGACAATTGGGGTCTGACTTGTACAGACACTCATTGCAGTTTCCTGAATTTGGCACCATTGACACAAAGGCACAAAGCAGAAGCTATACAGCTACAGTATGCAAATTCTTGGCTATACTAAGTTACACTACAATTTTGCAAGATTTATCAGATAATTAGCACCTAACATGAGTGCAAATTATATCCATTATCATAGAGAAAATGAAACATTTGATAAAAACTAAAAAAAATTATACATAAACAGCTCTCTTTCTAGGATAGATAACTCGTCTGCTAGAACTGCAACAAGAAACAAGAAGGATGATACATAACTGAAGATCAGACCAGTTCTGAAGTTAGTGTTTATCCCAAAAGAATAAGAAGATACCAGAACTTACTGGAATAAAGGATTGCATTGCTTCATCATAACAGAAGGCATAATATGCACTGATTCAGAACAATATATTACACTCAAGATCAAGGTAACAAATAGCGTTCGTAGGAGCCGCTATAGCGGTTGCGGCCAGTTACCGCTACCGCTACAAGGTAGCGTCTCTAAAATAGCGGTTGGAACTTAGTGGCCGCTATTAGCCGCTATTTAGGGTTAGCGGCCGCTATAGCGGTCCACTATTGTCTTTATTAGACCGCTATTTTAGGTTGATGATATTTGTATGTTGATTGATAAATTACAAACCGTACAAGTATTTACAAATGTACTTTTTAACTACAAATAGATACATGTTTTGATAATTTTATTTTTAGTATGTTTTTCATAACTTGAAAAGTTCTATTTTGTGGCATATATACTTCAATTTATGAGTGATTTTTACGTCCCGCTGTTGGAACTTAGCGCCCGCTATAGCGTCCGCTATCTGCTATCCGCTACCCAGACACCAATCCGCTACCAACCCGCTATCTGCTATTTATTACCTTGCTCAAGATCAGGCAAGTGAAGCGCACTCCTAAAAGAGTACTCTCTATACTAGTAGAAAAAAAGAGCTTTATATCAGTTTAAAAGGGCAAGCAAATTGCAGTTCTTTTTTTGTAGGAGTGAAAACTAGCACCTGATCGAAAATTATGGAGACTGAATAGAAAGGAACCAGACAGCATTGATGGGGATCTTGCCAAATTAACTGTGCTACTATGCACTCATACTTCAAGCTTGTTAGGTATTGATGTGCTGAACTGAAGACTCAAGATCATCACTGACTATAAAAACTTTGCTACTACTGTAAATTGTTATTTTATAGTACAAGTTGTTTTACTGTACATTGTTGATTGTGTATACTTCTCTTCACATAACTCAGACTGGAACTGATCAAAATATGTGTTTAAGATGTCAATATAATGCTAAAGGCAAACCGCAGAGCAACACAGAAGATAATAAGACGGATAGCATATGTAGTTGTTGATCAGCAACTTCATGCACTCAACAACACGAAAGTATTAAGCGGATCGACTGGCTTATATACAACATCATTAAAATTGGGAGCACAGTTGTGCATAAATAGCTTACGCATTTTATTCAACTCGGAACATCAGAGATTACTCCAGAACAACTTGAATGGGAATTTTTGAGCAAGGAACATCATCAGTAATCTGGTTAAGTATCTTGACTCTATCCTCATTGCCCCATTGGTAATGCTGCTTCACCATGTCCCAGTCCCAATGGCCCCTAGCATGAACAAACCCATTTTTTAACAAAGAAACAAGCTGCAACTCTGTTGATACTTCCATGACGAAGTTAACAAAGTAAATCTGCCTTTCTGTTCCCTCAAAACCAATTATCACCAACTCCTTAAGCTTATTGTGGCAGAAATTAGGGGGCTGCCATGTAATGTCATCACAAGGATCCTCGTCCCAAGTGCTAATATGGACATGAAGGCTCTCGAGGCATGGTGCTGCCTCGATGAGGAGGCGGGGCCAAGAAACATCCCAGGATGAAGGCACATCGGCAATCAGGAGCCTCTGGAGTCTAGGTAACATCAGTGTGGGGCTCCATGTCCTAAACCATCTATCATATCCGGTGAAGCACACAATGAGGTCGGTCATTCCTGGGCTTCCTCCAAGATACGGATTGAGGTCCCAATCAGGTGTAAAGCGAATCTTACGGCTTTTCAAGATGCCATAGTATTTGGTAAGATTCAAGTGTTTGAGGTATGGGAAGGAGCTAAGCTTGTAATTCATTGTAGTGTCAAGAACAGCCATGCTCTCAAGCATTGGGAGAGCATACAGTTCAAACCATGCAGATCTGCAATGATCTATGATAAGCTGCTTAATCTCTGACCTGGGGGCATTGACAGTTACGGCGCCTTCGTTGAGACTGCAGTACTTGAGGTGCAGTGCTTGAAGCTGTGGGCACAAGGTGAACACAGCGACATATGCTGCTGTTGGAGTTGAATCTAGCAAATCTTGCAAGACCAGACTGGTGAGCGAGTGGAAGCCCTGCAATGGTGGAACATAGCAGGCTGCTAGCTTCAGACTTCTCAGACATGACTTGTGCGGCTCATTGCAGAGACCATGCCGGGGAAAACTGTGGGCTTCCTGCCGATAGAATGTAGCCTTAGCTGAAACCTCAAGATCTTCAACCCCCCAGGCGTCAATAGCCTTGCCTATGAAGGGGTTGATGCTGCTGGAGCATGGGGTAGCATAGAATTCCAGCCTCAGTGTGCGGACTCTCCACGGACCTCGGGCATCATGGTCATGGTCACCATTTGAGTCTAGGAAGCTGTTGATGGATGCGGCCATGGAGCGCATTGCTCGGTGCTCATACCGCCTAATGTTGTCCAAGAGCACCTTGAAACTGATGATGATGCCATAAGCATAGCGTACGCCTTCCCTGTACATGCGAATGCATCGGTGGTAGCGCGGCGGGAGAATGTCACCGACCTTGAAATCGAGGGTGTCAAGCCCACGCGGGAGACCAGCCCAGCGCTTCGAGAGGGCCGCAGTGGCGAGCGCAGCACGGGTGTCCATGCGGCGCAGGATGAGGAGCAGCAGATCGTCGGGGAGCGCGCTGAGGCGGTCGCCATCACAAGGCGCACGCAGCCGGTGGCGCCGGGAGCTCTTCTTGCTAGTAATGGCGGAGCTGAGGTGGGAGCGGTGAATTCGGCGGAGAGCGGCCGTGCCGCGCTCGTCCGATTTCATCCGATTGCGATTGCGGGTGCGGATGAATTGAGGCATCTGCATCAGGAAATTCCGACCGCAAGTGGGGGCCACCGGCGACGAGCCCCGAGAGTATTAGGTGTCGGGATGATGGATTGGCGGGTTGGGCGCCATGGGGCGAGCAGCGGTGGTGGCCGGTCGGGCGGAGAGGCTGCCCATGAAGCAGGGCTGTGCGCTGATAATCACAAGGGAATCCGAAGGTTAGCGGCTATGGTGCTTCCACCCTACCGACGGGATGAAGGGTGGCAGCGGAGGCCGGCGACGATTCCGGCGGCGGAGTGGGAAAGGAGAAGAGGGGATTGATTTTGGGCCCTACTTTTTCATTGCTATCGATTTTGGGCCTGCAGCTCAGAGCGCGCTCGAAGAAGCAAGGCAGTGCTGGCCCATCATTTAGCTTTTTTTTCTTTTTCAAACGAACATATAGCGCTGACCCTCAATTGGTCATGCAACGCTTTTTGACATATTTCACGTATGTAGAGTATCGTCTTCACCTGGTGAAACAACGTTTTTTGACATTATATATACATCTGACGTTATATTCATAGGAAATATCGCATTAAATTTAGAAGAAACTGACAGATCTTATGAGCATTGTTCACCTGTGGTTGGGTTGGAGGGACTGGGACCCCGGCCCTGGCCCTGGTTCAACGGATGAACAAGCATCCGAGACGTGAACGGTGAATGCTTTTTGTGCGCATGACTCTTGGGGAACATACGTATAGAAGTCGGTGACTCCACGGATCGGAGGACGAGGAA
The DNA here is from genome assembly GCA_015342445.1 of Digitaria exilis. NCBI lineage: Eukaryota > Viridiplantae > Streptophyta > Magnoliopsida > Poales > Poaceae > Digitaria > Digitaria exilis. Next base: position 117,247 of record JACEFO010001940.1, read on the forward strand.
ACGTTGCACGGCCACGAGTCGGTTTTGCATTTGCTTCGGTCCGTGTTGACGTACGTGCTGTGCTATCGACGCAAGTTCCATCTGCCGACTAGCTATAGAGATATTCGATCTGACATCTTTTGCTGAGCAGCTTTGAGCAGCCACATGCTGCTTGCTACCAATGTCACCGATGACGCCCGAGCCAATTGCCGACGCCATCCGATCCAATGCAATCAATGTATCTGTATAGCCGAGCCGTTACGCTTGTGTCCGGCGTGCATGCATCATCAAATAAACTGTCTTTTATTGAAAAGATTCAAATAAACTGTCTGCCCCTGGTCAGTGGCACCGTGCCACACGACACGACACGACACGGATGCACCCAGAGTACTTCTAGTCCGCGCGGACGACACGGGAATTATTGGTCCCTGCAGGCTTCTTCTCCCTCCTCTCGCGGCGGTCAACCGTTTCTTCCCTGGCGGCGGCCTTCCGATGACGCCACGATAGAGTTTGCTACGTGCGCGCGGCGCGATCGTCCAAATAGTTGTCACACCAGAAGAAGCAGCCAGTGAACAGAACGTTCAGGGGGATGCATGTGAAGAGCAATCACGCAGCAGCTGGCCTTACAGTGGGTCAGAGCGGCATTCAGAGTGTTGACCCATTTTTTCGATAATCAGAGTTAATTAGCTCCTCAAGGGCATGCTTTGGCACCGAAGAACGAGATGCAAGGGAATGTCTTTTCGGCGTTGGACAGCCCAAGCTATGGAGTAGAGTGGTACCAAGCATAAGGAGGCAACTTCCACTCCAAAAGCGAGCAAAAAACAAGGGTGCTTGCAAAGTTACAAACAGTGCCCTGCGTGCGCAATTAAGAAAGGATCACAAAGTTTTGGGTTTATACTTAGCACAAGAACAGCCCTTGCGCAGACAGAAAGTACTAGGTTTCCTTGTCCAAAACTCCAAATTTAAATTTCAATCCGGCCCTTGGGCCTTGATCGTAAATTTGGCATGCATACATCGTGTGACGTATAATTTCCTCTGCGTACAGACATGGCAAAAGGTCAAAAGCTTTGACGTCAAAATGTTCCCTCATTGTTGGTTTATTAAAGATGTTTCTGTTTCTTCCCTCATCTATTATTAATTGCAGAAACTTGACCATGTCAAACAATATAAAAGTTGTAACATCTCAGTCCTTTTGCCGTTGGAAATGTCCCAACAACCAGCTAGATCTTGAGCAAAATGTTCAAGAATTTCCAGGCTATATCTAGAAGACCGACGAAGGGGATAACACACGCGTGGTCACATGTATCTTTCACTGGTACCACCAAACGAACAATATATATATATATATATAGAAGAGAATTAAAGGTAGAAATATATTAGAGCACTTGCAATTGTTCATCATAATTCAGAAATAAAATAAACACTTTATTAACATCAAAATCTCTACATCAGTTGTCTCATTTATCATTGTATCACTCGCTCATCGATCATTACGTGCTAGTACTAGCACACTACAACTGCATGTTCCTGTTGGATTTTACGTAGCCACCACCAATGCCGCTATCTCTTCCAAAGGCAAGTACAGTGCTAGTAGCCCTGCTGCTACCACCACCACCACCAAGGCTGCCCGCCGTGTAATCCTGCAGCGAGCTGCCGTTGTGGTAGGCATAGCCGCCACCATTGCTAGGGCTTGTCGTGGTCGTCCTCTCCAGCGCCTTGAGCTGCGACTTGAGGAACTTGAGGTAGCTGGCCGCCTCGTCGAGCATGGACGCCGTGTCCATCCTGCTCCCGCCGGGCACGAGCCGCTGCAGCACCCGCAGCCGCTCGCTCACCCTCTCCCTCCGCAGCCTCGCCGCCACCGTCTGCGGGTCGCTCGAGATCCGCACGTTCTTCCGCCGCGGCTTGCTGGCCATCGCCTGCGACGACGGGTCGCCGAGGCCGCAGACGAGCTGGTGCACCGGACGCATCGCCGCCGCGCGGTAGATCATCTCCTTCACCTGCGCTATCGCCTCCGTGTCCGGCTCGTGGTGGTCGCCGTGGAACGTGATGCTGGTCGACGACGACGACGTCGTCGCGGCGGTTCGCTTCATCAGCTTGTTGCGCTTCGAGGGAGGCGCGCCACCAGTCGTTGTCTGAAGCAGCTGCAGCGCTGGTGGCCGCGACGACACGGCGGCGCACGGCGGCGACGCGACGTCCGTGTCGTAGCCTCCGCCACCGCCCCCGCCGCCGCAACAGGTGTTGGACTCGCCGGAGGAGATGTTCCCGTTCCCTCCCGTGGCGCTGCTGTATCCGGAGGCCGCAGCAGCCTGCGCGTGCTCGTCAGCGACGGCGACGTTCCGGACGTACACGAACGGGTGAAGGAGGCTGTCTTCCGCTGCGGCGGCGCATCCGACGGCCGGGAGCACGTCGGCCGCCCTGTCGAGGGCCATGAAGTCATCCGGTACGCCGGAGGAAAGGCTCGCGCCGGCGTGGTAGGGCAGGAGGTTATGGACAGGGTACGACGACGGCGGCGGCAGATCGAGACCGCCACCATGATCAGAACCGAGGTCGAAGCCGCCGCCGCCGCCTAGAAAGGCACTGAGAAGAAGGCCGTCGTCGCACGGGCGGCTTGGCAGGGGCGGCTCTGCTGCGTACTGCATACTACTCCAGCTGCCGAAATCGTCCATCGAACAACAAATCAAGATGGATTTGTTCCTGCTCCAAAGAAGCGAACTCTGGTCAGTACAGAATTGGAGACTTGATTTGGAGCTACCAAGTATCAAATCACTTTTTTTTTTTTGCAGCAGCAGTGAAACTGGGAGCAAAGAAAAACAAATCAAGATGTATATCTCAGCAACACGGAGCTCGATCGTCGGTACGTACCTGCCTGTCAAATTGGCTGGGTAATTGCTAATTCTTCAAGCTGGCCGGCCGGGGACTGGATCTGCGACTGATGCGTTCTGAAGGCTGCAGTGCAGTGCAGGTAAGGGGGGCGAATTATGCATCAGAGCAGGGTAGCAGGATGGTCCTCGATCTACCCTGTGGATTGGCTGTGCAGATGGGCTTCTTTTATAGGCTACCCTGAGCTGTAGCGCTGGCCGAATTTGTTTCCTTTTTCGGTAGGAAAAAGGCAAGCGCTCTTGCATTCTGTGGGGACACTTGCCGTTAGGGGCTGGTAGGGCCGTAGGGGGGACAGCGACCGAAGAAACTGCACCGGTACACCGCAGTGTCACAACTCACATGCACCAACTGACAATTGCATTTGCCCGCACTTGGATGGTAAATGAAGGAATTCTCCGGTAGCATTTTTTAGTTTGTGAGATTGATGAAAGAAGAATTCAAACTTTCTCCTTGTATTATTTGGTTCTGAAATGGAGCAATGGTGATGGCATTTGGTTCTAGTAGAAAAACCATACAGTAGGCCGCCTTAGTAACAGCATACTCCCTCAGTCCCTAAAAAAAAAGTAGTTCTAGAGTCCAAGTTTTATCCCAAAATAAGAGTAGTTCCAGCAACTCTATCTCTCTATATTTATTCATTCTCGTTTTCTGTACGCTCTCTACATTTTCACCTCTCCTTAATTCCCGCGCCCAACTCCTGAAACTACTCTCCTTTTCGGGACGGATGGAGTAGAAAATTGTTAGGAGGTAGGATAGGAGTGTGCTATTTAGGTATTCTCAAACGGGATTATGTTTCTCCCTTGAGCCAAACCGGTTTAAATAGGCTAGTTCCCTGTGTCCCGGGTATCCACCTTAAGTTCCCTGTGGCCCGTGGTACATAAACTGGAGGAGGAATGTTTTAGGAGGAACATCGTTTTTCTTTTGTGAGAACCAGGAGGAACATCGTTGACAGCATCTGCATGCGCTCATACTTTATTTATGCAAAACTATGACATAGGAATTAAAAAGAAAAAAATAGGGAAACGAGTATACCACGCGCTGGCCTGGATGCCTGGGCCTGGGCGCGCGCGGCCTGGGCGCAGGGGCTTGGCGGCCTGGAGGCGCGTGGGTGCTGCGGCCAGGGGAGTGGCATCTCCGCGGCCAGGGGGTGAGGCGGAGTCGCCGGATCTGGCCGGCGGTGGCGACGCAGTGCCGGGGACGGTGGCGCCCTGGCCGGCGGCGGCTAGGGTTCCCGGCCTCCTCCACGGCGACCGGAGGGAGAGAACGAGGAGGCCACGACGACGAGATGTGGCGAGGACGACTGGCGAGGAGGCCACGGTGATGATCTGCGGAAGGGACGACCGGCGATGAGGCCACAACGACGGTAGGGAGGGTGGGAGCAGAGGGAGGCGGCGGCGCGACAGATGTGGAGTCGCGGCGCGGAGGGGAGGAACTCGATCCGAACAGGAACGGGTCTCGCATGGGCAGGAGAGGCAGTCGTGAGGGGTTCCCTTAATGCCCTTCTATTTTTTTTAAAAAAATAAATACTTAGCCAAATCAATCTTAAGATCGTCGACTATAACTAATTAGGCAAACAGTACCTCCTGGTACCTCCTGGTACCTGCCAAGTATTGTAAAACAGCTCTTGTTGATTTGCCGTTTTCAAATAGGAAAAAAAAATACTAGCTGGTCTCCATTAGGATATAGATTCCCTTTTTCTCTTTTCTTTCTCGTTAAATAACAAAATGGTAACCACGCGCTACAACATATCTCATACTAGATGCGATGTATAGAGATAGGCAAACAAAAATGATCAAGAAGCAAACATAGAGCAGCCATGAGAAAGGTTTTTTTAAAAAAAAAGAAGAAGGTCATGGTGTTTTATTTAATATAATTTCTTTGATTCAAGCAGGACAAGGAGCACTGTGAAGTAGTGTATGTGCTGAGAGGACCACACTGATGAGGATGTGCAAACCGATTGCAAGATAGAGCCCTCTTTCCAAAAAGAACAAAAAACAAAGGACATGATAAATAGATAACGAATGATGCATAGCCTACAGACATATAATGTTTCTAACCTAAGGATACATTTGCTACGCCGGAGTTGTAACAGAATATTATCTCTGTTTCATCACGCATGCGTTCATATCTGCTAAAAGCTAGGCAGCCATGTTGCAATATATTTTTCTGACAAAAGGTAAGATGTGAGGAACAGTGTATTTTCAGTCAGTAGGGGAAAAGGTAGACACGTAGTTTGGAATTTGGATCCTGTTTCCTAAAGAGCCCTCACCACCAGGTTCACAAAACCGAACCGGTTGGCCAAACCGCCGGCCGGCGGTAGCGGCTAACCGGTCCGGTTACCGTGGGAACCGGTGGAAACCGGACAAATTCAAATTTTGAATTCAAATCCCCGTGTATTCAGTTACGAACGGCTAACCGACCGGTTTGGGTCGGTAACCGAGCGGTTTGGGCGGTGAGCCGGCCGGTTTGGACGGTAAGCCGGCTCAATACATAAGTTGTCATGTTTTTAAATTTAACTAAAAATTTAAAAAAATAAAAGAAAAAATTCCTAAAAATATTTCAAGGTGCGTAGAATTTAATGTGTCAAAATTTTTCAAATATTAGTGTATTTAGTATTTTTTTGTGTGCATTAGAAGTTCAATGAGCCGATTTTTTTTCTTTTCCTTTTTTTTGTTGAACTTCTAGTGCCTGCAAAAAATATCAAATGAGCAAATATTTGAAAATTTTTGACACCAATAGATTACATATACCTTGAAGTATTTTTAAGAATTTTTTTTATATTTTTTCATTTTAAATTTAACCGGTTTGAAACGCCCCGAACCGCTACCGGGCCGAGGCGGCTTGGCCGGTTCCCGCGGGAACCGACCGGTTTCCTCCGGTTTTGTGAACCCTGATCACCACAGGGTTATAAGTTGGGTACGGTGTGCCAGTTTATATTCTGCTACATCTATTGTATAATTGTAGGTAAGCGTAAGTTAGACAGGTCCTAAATTGTATAGCTAGCATGGTGCTATGTGCCATTCAGGTCATGCGCGTGCTGTGACGATGCAAGTATATATACACGTACCACTGGACTGGATGTCTGGATTGATCTTTTCTTTAAGGGCCTGTTCGCTTTGTCATGAAATGGCATAGAATAGACTCCAAACCACATGGAATATCTTGGCATGGAATCAATCCCAATCTACCCAAAATGTTTGTTCGGTTAGGCATGGAAGGGTTTGAAACCCACCATGGTTTGGTCCTGTTCCATGCCAAAAAGGCCTATTTCATTCCATGAGTATGACCTCATGGAACCAAACCCCATGGTTTAAGTGACATGTATGGAACCACTCAAACCATGCATGGAACCATTCCAGCTTGGGAGCAATTCCTGGGTTGCCGAACAAACCCTAACTGAGTAGCAAAATGAACAGTGTTGCTTTGAGTTGTTAAAATTTACGGAGGCTCCACAAAGACTAACGTAAACAATGTCTAGATTTTGATTAAGGGGGTCAGATGGATTTTATCCAAACATTATTCACGGCACCTGGATTTAACACAAACGGCATTTTGTGTAGTATACTACCACCACTTCATAGCGTCGGATCATATCAAGAAAATACAAATGGACTTGAAATGTATCTTATAACCCATCGTCCACACAATACGACATGCATTGTTGAAAGGACATGCTACGTGGACTAGGGTGGATGAATCCAAAGGCCGGTTTAGGAGGATCAAACTCCTTGCAATTACATGAAGTATGATGAGTCATAAGTCGGAGCGGTTAAGGATATAGATCGTTCCAGGCCAGGAACCGTTCCAAGCTAGTACAAAATAGTGAAGAAAATGTTTAGCTGGGATTTATTCTCCTATAACCGAACGGGACCTTAATCCTTTAACCATCTTCTTACTACAGTGTCGAATTAGGTGAAGCCAAAACAAGGAGAAGCAACGTACCACATTAGCCCTAATAAGTGCTTATACTTGCCACTGGCATTAAAACCTTCTGCTGAATTAATATTATCGCAGCCTTTATTTCTTTTCCCTTTTACTTTCTTGCTTATATGGCACTTACTTAAGATGACCGCCTCTAGCATTTCCATATACTCTTGCCTAGAGTCAGGGCACGTAGGGCCTGCTTGGTTTCCTCCCAAAAGTTACCATGCCAAAACTTGGGCATGCCAAAATATTGGCATGACCAAGATTTTTGGCCAAAATATGGGCAACAAACATTGCCATGTCAAATTTTGGCTAGAAACCAAATGAGTGCCAAAATTTTTAGGCATGCCCTGATTTTGGCTTGGCACATTTTAGTAGCCAACCAAGTAGGCCCGTAGGCGCCTCTAGAAAAGTGTTTTAGCCACATGTAACAATAAAGAGACTTTGTGTTCTTGCCATTGCCTTGTGAATAGATAAGGGCAAATTCACTAAGTTAAAAAAAATAGGAGCAATATCACAATTACACTTCATAGTAAGGGCAAGAACACAAAAAAACTAAAATAACTTTTGTAATATCCCTGTCTGGTGTCAACAGTAATAGCTCTATTTGGTCTCAAGAGTCAAAGATCTAGAGACTTGAGGAAGCTCCACCACGGTACAATATCCTATAAATAGGTTTACAACTTTTAAACACAATATATTCCTTGATAGCTATTTTGCTCGGCAAATAGCACCAGCCTCTATCAATCTCTACTTCTAAAAAGACTGAAAAGGAGAGTCGCGTCCACCCCGTTGGTGAAGCCGTGAAGCCTCCAAGCCTCCGTCCGCCCTCGCGCCCGCGGCCTCCTCGCAACCTCGCGTCCATGAGGCCACGACCGCTCCCACCCGCATTCAGCGCCGAAAATCATGTCGCCGCCCATATCGCCGCACCACCGATGCCATATCTCCTCCCAGACCGATCACCGCACCGCCGCTGCCAGTCGATCACCTTCCCATATCACCGCACCACCGACGCCATCAAGCCGAGATCTCCATCTTCAACGGCATTGGGAGCCACCGCCGGGCCGGGATCGTCCTCGCCGCGGTCGCTAACGATGCCACTGATCCCGCGCTGTCCACCTTATGGCTCGCCTGGCACCACGGCGTCCGCCTACCCCGTCGACTCTCTTGACGTTGCCACCGGTCGCCCGTACGTGCGGATCACGACGAAGCTTATCCCGTGCCGTCCGCATCTGGTCCGCCTGCCATGACGTCCTCCTTCACGTCCATCGTGCTTCGAAGGCACCACCGCACTAACCCTAAAAACAGTCCCCTTCAAGGTTGCCCTCTCCACGACGCCGTTGATCCCCGTCGTCCGCCGTCCACGCCGACTGCGCAACCACCGGCACTACAGCGGCGTCCTTGGAAGGCGGCGACTGGCCTGCTTCCTCTCTGTCTTGCCCAAGATAAATTCCATCGCGGTTACGTGCGCCTGCAAAGGACAACGCCTTCGCAGCCAGCAGGTAATATAATACTCCCATGCTCAATTAATCTGCGTCGGGCAGGGAATGCCATCAATCAACATGACAGCAAACTGCGCTACCTCTTGCACCAGAAGCATGCATGCATATCTTGGTTCACACAATTGTTAGCTAGAGAGCAGTTGATCGATTTTTTTTTCCCCTCCAAGTTCATCACAGATATATATAGTCCTGATCAGATTTTTTTTTGCCAGAATTGAAGGACAAATATGTACTCCTTTTACTTCCTCGCTATGTTGCAGGTTCAAACTTGTGCTACTCAATCAATGTTTGATGTATGCAGGGAGAAAAAAGGAGTGTGATTGGAATCTCTGCAGGCATTGCCTGTTCAGTTGTGTTGATGTTGATTCTGTCAGTCTTTCTCTTCCTTTGCCAGAAGCGGAGGCCAAGGATCAAGGCAACAAATGGCAAACACTGTGAGTAGAAAGGGGATCGTTTTATGAGCCTGAATTTTCTTCCTTCTTAACATAAATTCTTGTCGTATGACACTAGCACTGAAGAACACGCGGAGAGTTCGACGCACTATCTTTGATTTGCCGACATTGAAAGTGGCAACTGAACAATTCTCAGAGAAGAATAAGCTTGGAGAAGGTAGTTTTGGTATTGTGTACAAGGTAGGCAATGAATGAGAACCCTGGGGGAAAGAAATTATAACACATGTACCTTCTCAGAAAGGTAATCTGTTTCGGGGGATACTCTCTGATGGGCAAGAGATAGCTGTCAAGAAACTTTTAGGAAGAGCCGGATTTGGGTTGGATCAGCTTCAAATTGAGGTGTGGTTGTTGGCAGAGCTTCAACACACAAATCTTATTGGGTTAAAAGGGTTTTGCGCACATCAGAATGATACACTGTTAGTTTATGAATACATCAAGAACGGGAGCTTGACACCATTCTATTTGGTATTTTCCCTTTTCATTCAGCTCTTAAGTTGCGTGTCCAGAATTTTTATCTAGAGTTCATGGTAAATAAAATGCTACAGTTCTTTGGTACTTTTCATGAATCCTAGGGAATTTTGTGCTTCATTAGCATGAATGTCATTGAGTGAGTTATTGTCGTTTGCGATTGTCGGCGATTTATGCTGACTAGGTTCTCGAGGGGGTACCCCGAGAGAAGGGTTTAGGGAGAAGTCGTCGAAAATCTAGAGCCGAAGGTGACAAGAGACGATTTAGACAGGTTCGGGTCGCCGGAGCGTAATGCCCTACGTCCTGTATGGTGTATCTTGTATTGATGAGATTGCCTTGGAGGGGATCCCTGCCTCCCCTTATATAGTCCGGAGGGCAGGGTTACATGGGAACCGTATAGGACTAGGAGACTTTTACAAGTTTATCTCTAATTTCCTGATACAGTCTATCCAAACCGACTAGGACTAATCCTTGTCTTGTGCGTCAAGTCTTGTACGTGGGCCGGCCCATAGGATGGGCCGCCAGGGTTGTTTAGTCCGTCAGGACTCTACACCCACAAGCCCCCGAGCACCTTATCTCCTGAAGAACAGCCTTGTTGAAAGTACAGAGTTCTTTGAGGTCCTCCAGAGTTCTTTTGAAATCCGCCAGGGTTCTTTGAAACCCACAGGGTTCTTTGAGCTTGGAAGTTGCAACCATGCTGTTCAATAGGTAATGATGTGCTCATAAATCTCCTCGAAGTTCGGATTGGTGCACACCAACTAGGTGCGCCCAATTGGGCAGCCCCCGAGCCTCGTTTATCTTTGAAGAAGAAATTCGAGGCTCTTTCGAAGTCCGAACCAAAAGAGAATCAATTTCCGAAGAAACCCGAATTCTTTTAGAATTCCTCATAAATATATCAATTGAAGCCGAAAATTCTTAGAAAAATATTTCCTGAAAATATGTCCACAGCCCCCGAGCCTAAATTTGAACGAATTCAAATATAGGATCAAGAAAGGACCAAAATTGAAATTTACCGAAGTAATGCTTCGAAAAGCCCATATAAATCGTCTGCGACCCTTTGTATCCGTACGCCTTTTGCGAAACAGATCTAGGGTTTGCAACAGTTGCTCTACTCGCAATCCAGAGACCGCGCAGAATCATCCACATCCTCCCCCAACCTAGATCCAATCCACACCAAAGCTCAAAAGATCCCAATGGCCGGTGGTGAAGGATCCAGCCGGGGCAAAGGCGCGAAGAGGAAAGCCGAAGCCATGAAGGAGGTCATTGCGACCGAAAAGGCAGCGTCCGCGGGAGACATGCCTATCATCGAAGATCCTATCAGTGATTGGCCAACCAGTAATCTGAAGGAAAAGCACATCAAGGCTCTGGAGGCAGATGGATTCTTGGCAGCCCAAGAAATCAGCCGGTGGAGAAGCGCACACGGGCATGAATACCCTACCGAAGATACCGAGGAAATCACGGTATGGAAAGCCTTTTATGAAGTTGGTTTTGGCATGCCAACCTGCGATTTCTTCCGCCGTGTGCTGCAATTTTATGGAATTGAATTGTGTCATCTAAATCCCAACTCCATCTTGAATTTATCCATCTACATCCATCTGTGCGAAGCATTCCTTGGGATAGACCCCCATTTTGCACTGTTCCGCCATCTGTTCAGGGTGAAGACCTCAAGCGGACCATTGCAAGTTGTGGGAAAAGTAGTCATCTAATTTCGTCAGGGCATGAGGCCGGTATATTTGGATTATACAACCAAGGAAAGCCTCAAGGACTGGCAAAAGGAGTGGTTCTACGCATGGAACCACCAGCCACAGCTATAGAGCCGCTCAGGGAATCCTCCAGTAATGAAACCATTCTGGAGCGAAACAGTTGGAGTGAATCAAGCAATGCAGATCCCTGAGCTGCTTAATATGATTAGAGATTTGAAAGCACAAAGGCTGACAGGAGCCATAGTATATCGTTCATTCCTAATGAGGAGGATCCAACCATGTAAACAACGCTGCAATCCAGGGTACTTGTACTCTGGAGAATCTGACCCCTCAAGGAATGCCACCGGAGACATGTCAGAGAAGAGAGTTAATCAACTCGTGAAGAAGTTTCTGGTGGTCAACGATGAACAACTTCCAGAGATAATGGAAGTTTCTGCAATCACCATGACACCTGAGGTAAGAACCTTGCCTGAAAGCAATATATGGCCTTATTGTTGAAAATACAATATGAACTAATGTCTTGATCATCACAGTATGAAGCCCGGCGCGCACTTTATGTGAGTCTGCTGCCCCTGGACCCAACCAACACCGAAGAAGCGGCATTGCTGGCACGTTGTGTGGATCCAGGGGTAAGAGATCAAGTGCACATACAATCTGCAATTGAAGATCCTAACGAGCCAACTGCAAAACTTGAACCACAGGTCCCTGAAGAACCCCAAACCAAAGCAGGGGCAACCTCCAAGGGAGGTGAAAGGTCCAAGAGGCCAGCGCCAACAGAAGTACAAGCACCTGTGCCCAAGAGAGCACGGACTCTGCCCAAGCCCCGAGCCAGGACCATCCCAGAGGAAAGGGCAAAGGTATCCCCACAACCCAAGACATCATCTTCAGTGGAGATAGCTATTGGAGAGATTGGAACCAGTTTGCCGCAGCAAGGCAGCTCTGCTCGGCAACCGTTATCAGATGAAGAAATCCTGCACAACATCTTCAATCCTGTCTCCGCGCCATTTGTAAGGACGACGCCAGTGGTTGAAGAACCCTGTCCAGCAGGACCGTCGGCGCCGGAGCAGGAAGTGGAAGAAGAGTTCACCTTGGGGGAGCCAGAGATCCCCATGCGGCCTTCCACCATGTAAGTATCTTGTTAAGCAGCACAGAATGTACCCTTGTAATAAATTGTTGTGACTGACAAAGCAATTGTCACAGAGTTGAAGAAATGCCATCAATCATGGAAGAACCCTCGGTCGACCACACAGCCGTAGAGCCAGAGGCCACAGTGCCCGAAGAACCCAGGGCGATGCCAGATCAACCCTGCCGGCGGCTCAAACGGCTGAGCCATCAGACCTGCCAGCACCAGAAGGAGCACAAGTTGAAGAAACAGTTGCTGAGGTGCTGGCAGACATTGAACAGCTGGTCACTCAGGCGGTGATTGAAGAATCAGAACTAGAACGCCGTGACCAGAACTCTGCGGAGCCCCCGAGCGTCACGGAACCAGACCGGGGCAGAAGCAGAGTGCTCAAGGGGGAAACAAGCTGAAGCATCAACCCAAGAGCAAAGAATTGAAGAAATTCCCAGAGTACCCAGGGGTACTGGAGCCGAAGAAGAGGTCGGTAGCTTCCGCATCGGGAGCTACGACCCAATGCTCAATCCAAATCCGCAAAGCTTCGAGTACATCTTGGACGCGGAAGAGGATGAGCAACATATTGACAGGGGACTGTACCACGCTGAGAGGGCAGTAGCCTACTTCAAGGTCAGTCAAACAACCCTGTTCTTGTAGTGCTGTTAGAGCATATCTCATAATAACTGTTTTGCAGGCTGTTGGCGAGGCATTAAGGAAGAAAACAGAGTATCTCCACAACATCTCCTTGATGCACGCCAAGGCGGACCGTCTCCAAAAGGAGCTGGAGCAGGAACGCGAAGACCGCAAACTCCAGGAGGCGGAAGACGCCGACATGATCCGAACCTTGCATCTGCGAACCAAGGAGTTGGTCGCAGAGAAGGAGGACATGAAGAAGAAGCTTGCAGCAGCGAAAGCAGAGCTCAAAGGTACTCTGTCACTACTGTAATCTTGTAAAGAAATATCCTTTGCTTTCGTTGAATAACAAATCTGTCATTGTCTTGTGTGAGCAGGGGTGCAACAGCAGCTAACAACAACCCAGAGCAAGATGACGGATTGGTCCAACTTGACCAACCGTCACGAAGAAGCGTTGAAGACCCTCTCTGCCGAACATAATGGTATCAAAGAGGAACTCAGAGTGGCGGTCAAACAACGCAAGGATGCTGACGCGCAGTTGATTCAAGTCCTTGAGCAGCAAAAGAAGCTTGCCAAGGACCTGGAGGATGCTCGCGAAGAGAAGAATCAGCTATCCAGGGAACTCGTCCAAGCACAGAAGCATCTCGCAGACAAGAAGGTGCTGGACGAGAAGCTTGAGCAGGCAACCAGGAGAATGTCAGAGCTGGAAGAGACCTTGCGGCTGATGAAGAAGTCCGACGACGACCTGGCCGAAGCCTTAAACCGGATAACACTGCTAGAGAAGGCAGCGAACCCGGTGGTGAAAGCCTTAGTCCCGAAAGACCCTGCATCGCCGCTATCATTCCTGGAGCGCCTGAAGGCCATGCCAAGACAACTGAAGGCATATATCAAGAGGTCATCAAAAGCTTGTCTTATTCATGTCCTTGCTGTAATTAGGTCCAGGTACCCTGAAGTAGATATAGGCAAACTCATAGAAGGCGCTGAGCCGAGTTGTACTGAAGCCACCTTCAGGGACCTGAAGCAAGAGGCCGAGCCAGTTGCTGAAGCAATTGCTCAGAGCCTTAGGCTGTAAATTGAACAAATGTTATTGTAATATAAGTATTATGCAATGAAATATGTTATTTCCATGTTATGAAGAAAAACCAAGAATTTCTAAGAACCCTTGGGTTGTTTCTGTATCAATGACCAGGACTTAGTCAAAATGTACATTGCGTAGATTTTAACTTATGAAAAGCAGCCCTGTTAAAGACCCGAAGGAACCCAGGGAGATTTCTTATAGCATAAGCTATCTTGTATATTGTACCCCGGGGGGATACTTGGGAACAAACTGTATATGGTTTGCCGAAGCAAGAACCCAGTAAGACCCACGGAGCGGCAGCTTTAAGCTGGAAAGTATCGCAGAATAACGAAATTGGAGGAACAGATCTGTTCTCGTCCCCGAAGGAACCCGGATAGACCTCATTTATGGGCTCCGAATGCATAAAAAAGGAACTGTCTGAGTCTAAAAAGAACACAGAAGTTTTGAATAATATCACGAAGATAAAATAAACAACCCAGTAAAGGGAACTTTATTGAAATATATCTCGTTGCCGAAACAACGGTACAAAAGAACATAAGATGCCGAAGCAACCAGTTCATGTATTGCCGGAGCAATGTTTACGGAAGAACTCTGGATGCCGAAGCAATTGGTTCTTGCGAGGCCGAAGCACTGTTGTAGTGAAGGAGCTACACGTAGAATTTGCGTAGGTGTTCAATGTTCCAAGGATTTGGTAATTCCACACCGTCTTCTGTTTGAAGTCTGTAGGTTCCTGGCTTGAGGACCTTGGAAACAATAAATGGACCATCCCAAGGTGAAGTAAGCTTGGAATGACCGGCTGTATTCTGAACTCGTCGTAACACCAAGTCTCCTATTTGGAATGATCTTGTCTTCACATTCTTGTCATGAAATCGACGAATACCCTGAAGATAGGCAGCGTTGTGTAATAAAGCTGCCAGTCGCACTTCTTCAACCGTATCAACCTCCAGCATCCGTTGTTCGTCCGTTATGGCTTCTTGAAATTCCTCAATGCGAGGAGCACCGTGCATAACATCAACAGGTAGAACGGCCTCGGATCCATACACCAGGAAGAAGGGAGATTACCCTGTAGCTTTACTGGGTTGGGATCGGAGGCCCCAGACAACTGGAAAGAGTTCTTTCATCCACCGGCCTTCTGCTTTCTTCAGGGTTCGTTCCATGCGTGCTTTAAGTCCATCGAGAAGCATGCCATTGGCTCTTTCGACTTGTCCATTGGCACGAGGATGAGCAACAGAGGCGTAAGATACCTCGATGTTGCGATCTTCACAATAGTCCCAGAACTTATTGCCTGTAAAGGTAGTACCCAAATCTGTGATGATTTGGTGTGGTATCCCGAAGCGAAGAATCAACTCTTGAAGAAACTGGACTGCTTTCTCAGAGGTTGGTTTGACAACCGGAAAGACTTCTATCCACTTTGAGAATTTGTCAATGGCAACAAAACAGTATTCAAATCCACCCGGCGCCCTGGGTAGTTTCCCAATCATGTCAAGCCCCCAGCATGCAAATGGCCATGACGGAGGTATCATTTTGATCTTGTGCGCAGGCTGATGTGAATGATGAGCGAAATATTGACAACCCTTGCAGTGACGAACAATTTCCTCAGCATCATGTAGAGCCGTAGACCAGTAGAACCCGGCACGGAAAGCTTTACCCACGATAGTGCGGGAAGCTGCATGATTGCCACATTCACCCGCATGGATTTCCCCCAAGATGTTGACTCCTTCTTGCTGTGAAACGCATTTCATCAATGCGCCCGAACGTGCACATCGTCGGTACAATGTGTCTCCAATTATGATATAAGACTTGCTGCGACGAACAATTTGTTGAGCTTCTGCCTTCTCGGCAGGGAGTCTGTCGTGCAAGATGTAGTCGATAATTGGAGTGCTCCAAGTAGCGTCAATAAGCATAACCTCAGGAACTGAGGTTGTATTGTCGGGAGAAGCCGCTGCAGTAATTGATGGCTTGGAGAGTTCATTGACGAACACCCCGCTAGGCACCTCTGCTCTGGAAGAACCCAGCTTTGATAGGACGTCTGCAGCGACGTTATAGTCTCGCTCGACATGATGAAATTCAATGCCGAGAAAGTGTTTTTCCATCTTGCGAACTTCTTCACAGTATGCATCCATGTATTCATGGTTTCGATTCCAGTCCTTGTTGACTTGTTTGATGACCAACATTGAATCCCCATACACCAGAAGACGCTTGATACTGAGGGTAATGGCCATCTTCAATCCGTGAAGAAGTGCTTCGTATTCTGCAGCGTTGTTGGTAACAGCGAACTGAATCTGCAGTACATACTTGAGCTGATCTCCTCGAGGTGAGATCAACAGAACTCCAGCGCCTCCACCTTCCAGCTTGAGTGACCCGTCGAAATACATGATCCAATGCTCGGGCTTGGTGGTGACGACTGGAAGATTGTGCTCGGTCCATTCCGATATGAAATCAGTAAGGACTTGAGACTTCATGGCCGTGCGAGAACGGAACTCGATGCTGTAGGTTCCGAGCTCAACAGCCCACTTGGCGATACGCCCTGTAGCGTCTTGATTATGGAGGATTTCGCCAATAGGATAACCAGTAACCACGATGATCTTGTAGGTGTCGAAGTAGTGCCGCAATTTTCTGGATGTCATTAAGACAGCATATAGAATTTTTTGAACTTGAGGGTACCTGGATTTGGAGTCCGAGAGGACTTTGCTCACAAAGTACACAGGTCGTTGAACCTTCTGAAGATGACCCTCCTCATCACGTTCAACAACAATGGCGGCGCTGACGACATTAGTGGTTGCTGAGATATAGAGCAAGAGATCTTCGCCCGGGAGCGGTGCCGTGAGCACGGGTGGTGTAGTAAGGAACAGCTTGAGCTTGTCGAAGGCGACTTGAGCTTCCTGAGTCCACTGGAATCTGTCTTGCTTCTTGAGTAGCTTGAAGAACTCAATCCCGCGTTCCCCCAGTTTGGAGATAAAGCGGTTGAGTGCAGCCATGCAGCCCGTAAGCTTCATGACATCCTTGACGGTGCGCGGCGGCTCCATGTTCATGATAGTTGCTATCTTCTCTGGATTAGGCTCGATGCTGCGTTCGCTGATGATGAATCCAAGGAGCTTTCCGGATGGAACGCCGAAAACACACTTGGCGCGATTAAGCTTCCATCGCCATTTGCGTAAGTTATCGAACGTCTCGGTGAGATCAGCGATGAGATCCTCGGGATTTCTTGTCTTGACTACCACATCATCAACGTAGGCTTCAACATTTCGGTGAAGTTGGTCTTGGAGACAACCCTATATCGCCCGCTGATATGTGGCACCTGCATTTTTCAAGCCAAAAGGTATGGTTGTATAACAATACGCGCCATATGGCGTGATGAAGGAAGTTTTAATCTGATCCTCTTCTTTCAGTGATATCTGGTGATATCATGAGTAACAATCGAGGAAACAGAGTAGGGTGCATCCGGCAGTGCTGTCGATGACTTGATCAATGCGAGGAAGCCCGAAGGGATCCTTCTTGCAATGTTTGTTGAGATCAGTATAATCAACGCACATTCTCCATTCATTTGAATTCTTTTTTCTTACAAGAACCGGATTGGCTAACCAATCTGGATAGAAGACTTCTTTGATGAAGCCGGCTGCTAATAACTTAGCTAGCTCTTTCTTGATGGCTTCCCGACGCTCTGTGGCGAAACTTCGGAGGCGCTGCTTTTTGGGCTTTGCGCTCTCGTTGAGGTCTAGCTTGTGCTCAATCAACTCTCTGGGGACTCCAGGCATGTCGGAAGGCTTTGTAGCAAAGATGTCGGCCTGGGCTTGCAGGAAGTCGACGAGCGCGCTTTTCTATGCAGGAGTAAGGGTGGAGCCAACCACTGCTGTCTTCGATGGATCTCCTGTTTAGAGATCAACTGTCTTCGTTGCGACCTTCTCCACAGGCTTGATAGCTCGTGTCTTCTTCTGCGTCGGGGCATCACCGTCTTCTTCGACGACGGTGGCAGCCAGGGGTTGGAGCTCTTGGCGATCTATGGTGGACGCGGCTCTGACGGCATACTCCACTGCCTCTTTGTCGCAGAGGCAGGAGCGCTTGATGTCGCCGCGAAGGGAGAGAACGCCGTGGGGCCCTGGAATCTTCAACACCAGGTAGGTGTAGTGGGGGATGGCCATGAACTTGGCCAATGCTGGTCGCCCGAGGATGGCGTGGTAGGATGTTTCGAAGTCTGCAACTTCGAACTTGATGAACTCTGTACGGTAGTTGGATGCAGTACCGTACGTGACGGGCAAGGTAATTTGCCCGAGGGGAATGGCAGCCTTCCCAGGCACGATGCCGTAAAAGGGGGTATCTGCTGGCTGTAGCGTGCTTGTGTCGAGGCCCATGGACTTCAGCGTCTTGGCGAAGATGAGGTTGAGCCCGCTGCCCCCATCGATCAGGACCTTGGTGAGCCGGCTATTCGCCACCACGGTCTCGAGGACGAGAGGATATCGTCCAGGAGAGGTGATCTCCGCCCATTGGTCCTCTCGCGACCAGGTGATGGTGGTGTCCGACCACCGTAGAGGTGTAACCACCGCTGGTTCTGCTGCGTAGGCCTCGCGCCGCGCGTTCTTGCGATTGCGCGA
The DNA here is from genome assembly GCA_015342445.1 of Digitaria exilis. NCBI lineage: Eukaryota > Viridiplantae > Streptophyta > Magnoliopsida > Poales > Poaceae > Digitaria > Digitaria exilis. The sequence continues at coordinate 135,566 of JACEFO010001940.1, forward strand.
GGTGTCGCTGACTGCCATGTCTCCGAAGATGACGTTGACAGTGTTGGTGATGTCTGGGAAACCGTTGTCTCCCTTGTCGTGCCTGTCGTCTCCGTCTCCCTCCGACTTCTGCTTCTTGTTGGGCGTGCTGAACGTCTCCCGAAGAAGCGTGCACTCGCCCATGGTGTGCTTGCTGTCGGGATGGTAGGGGCAGCGCTTCTTGAGAAGTTTGTTGAATTCTTCCCTTCGTTGCTGCGGAGACTTGGCGGCGCGGACGGTCTGGACGGTTGCGACCGTGTTGTTTGGTCGCTTCCGTGGGTTGTTGCCGTTGCGCTGGAAGGAGTCGCGCGGCTGATCCCTGTTGTCTTCCTGATTCTTGCGACCAGGGTTGTGGGGTCGTTTGCCGTAGCGCTCCTGCTCTTGATCATCGGTGTCCATCCAGTTGGACACCAGTGCGCGGAATTCCTCGAGGTCACGAGGACGGTTGTGACCGAAATCACGGAAGAGGCTGCGGTCGGTCATCCCTTCTTGAAAGTAGTCGATGACTTCTGAATCGGGGATGGGAATGCAGGATGCCTTGATGGCGAAGAATCGCCTGTTGTAGTCGCGCAGGGACTCGTCTGGCTTCTGTTTGCACGCGCGGAGTTCATATTTGCTGCCAGGGCGCTCAAAAGAACCCTTGTAGTTGGAGACGAAAGCCTTCTTCAGCGCGTGCCAGCTGTCGATGGGATCTGGATGAAGGGACTCGAGCCAGGTGAGAGGACCCTGCTCCATCGCAACTGGGAAGTAAAGCATCTTGGAGATGTCATCGCCCCCTGATGCTTCAATTGCAGAAGAGTATCTGCGCAGCCAGATGTTTGGGTCTTGCTTCCCGTCGAAGTTGGCGATGCCTGGCGGCTTGAACTTTCGCGGGAAAGAGCTGACGCGGATGGCGCGTGTGTAGCATGGCAGAGCATCGGGGTTGGGGGCGTCGCATCTTCCCGCGGAATCCGCGACGTGGGAGGTAGCTCTTCCCTCTCGGATCCGGATGATGTCGTTGCGGGCATCGTTCGGCGTAATGTGAGAGCGAGCTGGGCGGGGTTCTTCGCGACGCTGGGACCTAGGGGGTTCCTCGCGAGGACGGCGGGGTTCTTCACGAGGCCTGGTCATGTCCTTTGTTCGTCCTGCGGAGCTGCCGTAGTGGCTGCTCTGACGCCTAGCTGATGGTGCTTGGTGGCGCGAAGAACTCTTGCTTTTGGAGGCGGAGCAGCCTCCGTCCAGGCGATCAACCATGACCGCTGTGGCTTCTAGGCGGGCTTTGGCGAGGTTGATCTCAGGGGTAGTTTGGAACCCCTCGAAGACGCTGACCCCAAACAAGATGTTGGCCACAGGGGAGTTGAAGATGCCTTCCTTGTCGAACTCAGAGTTGAGGTTTTTCCTCTGAATGAAGCGACGTCGGAGGGCACGGTTGCGGTTGCGCTCGACACGGAGTTCTCGGTCCGCATCGGTCTCTCCTTCCTCAGTTGGAGCGTCGTCGGAGACGACTTCCTCGTCGCTGTGATCATTGAGGATCACACAGGACTGGCGGCCGGGGTTGCTAGGCCCGGTTCTTCTGTTACTCATGGCAACAGGGAGTTCTCTGCCTTCTTGGAAGGGAAGCAGAGGTAGAATATCCCGTACCGTGGAGGGTACGTTTGCTTCGAGGAGAGCCACCTCGGGATCCATGTCAGGCCAATGAACGATAACCCCCGAGGGAGTTGAGGTCATGACAAGATCCGAGGTTGCTCGGCGAAATTGGGGAACCTTCTTCTTCAGGTGCTTCTGGTGGATCGCGGCTGAGTTCGTTAACCCGAAGGGAAACTGGGGTGCACGCGATCCACGTGGTGAAGTCTTCGTCCCGCGAGAGTTGAAGCCAGGGTTCCTGGGTACCCGCGGGGTTGCTGTCACGGTCCTGATCGTTGAACCCTGGCGGGAGTCGGAGGTGATCCGGAGTCCGCCTGGGAGTCGTGGACACGTGGCTTGATCCTGCCCCTTGACAGGGGTCGAGTTGACGTGGTCGGCCCGGGCTTGAATCTGCTTCGGGGGCCATGTACTCCTCCGAGTAGGATACGATCCAGAGATCGTGTCGGAATTCGAGATTTTCCGAGATCCTCGCGGAGTGGTTTGCGCGCGTGGCGAAGCTGGTGCAGCCACCACGTCACGCAGTTGGTGTTGGAGCTCGCCTTCCTGGTTTGCGATGCAAAACCAAGAGCCGAAGACGAAGGAGGCGCCTGCCTCGAACTTGGTGACGATGGAGGCGTTGAAGGAAGCCATCGACTCTTTAATGAAGACTCGACGAGTAGAATCCCACGGACGGCGCCAAAGTGTCGGCGATTTATGCTGACTAGGTTCTCGAGGGGGTACCCCGAGAGAAGGGTTTAGGGAGAAGTCGTCGAGAATCTAGAGCCGAAGGTGACAAGAGACGATTTAGACAGGTTCGGGTCGCCGGAGCGTAATGCCCTACGTCCTGTATGGTGTATCTTGTATTGATGAGATTGCCTTGGAGGGGATCCCTGCCTCCCCTTATATAGTCCGGAGGGCAGGGTTACATGGGAACCGTATAGGACTAGGAGACTTTTACAAGTTTATCTCTAATTTCCTGATACAGTCTATCCAAACCGACTAGGACTAATCCTTGTCTTGTGCGTCAAGTCTTGTACGTGGGCCGGCCCATAGGATGGGCCGCCAGGGTTGTTTAGTCCGTCAGGACTCTACACCCACAACGATGTTCCATGACGTTCTTATAAAATTTTTCGTTACCCGTAGCAACGCATGGGCACGATGCTAGTATTCAATAACATTAAGTTGTGCTTTTGCCCACTGCTTCAACCAGCTATTAAAAACGGTATTCCGTGTTTACAGGTGAAGATATACTTAGTACAATATAAATTGCACGTTTATATAATGACAAGAAAGGTGTCCGGATGTTCGGTGTGTGCTTACTAATCCGGCTCTCTTCCTTCGAACTTTTTTCTGTAACCATATGTGGATTGGAGTTGAATGGAGGGGATTGAGAGTCTAAATTGAACTAACCTCCTCTCTAATTTCTATCATTTCCCTTCACTCTACTAGTTGCTAAACAAGCTCTAAGGGTGATACATATGTATTTTTGTCTCTGCTACACGGATGCTTCAACTGATAGTCGAGAATACATTCCGGCGCTGACGCAGAACTGTGTTAAACAATACACTATACAGTACTAGGATTGCTAGCTCGTCATGCATGTACCAGAACACAGTAGTACTTGTTCGACCTGACATTCTCGTAGGAGAAGGCGAGTAACTAGCTAGTAGGACTGTAGGAGCACTATTCCACAAAGCCTACAATCCTCCTCATTTTATTGTGTAATTTTGGTATCCCTGATTCCCTGAAGCAAGTGTCATCTACATATCTGCCTGGCGAGTCTCCAAGGAGTAATTTCTATCATCAAGAGGTACTACAATCCATCTCATTTTCTTGTGTAATTTTGGTATCCCTGATTCCCTGAAGCAAGTGTCATCTACTTATCTGCCTGACGGCTGACGAGTCTCCAAGGAGTAATTTCTATCATCAAGAGGTAAAGCAAGAGATCGACAAGCTCTGCAAATCTGCAACCGCTGCCAGTCTTGCTACCGGCCTGGTTGTGGTTGGCGCCATCACAGAAGCAGCGCGAGAGAGTCCTCAACGGAATTAATGTGCACCGTCGTACACTGTAGCGGGATGAGATCCACCAAAGAAACACTGACGGTCCCTGGATCATTTGGTCCCGGGCCTGATCGACGGACCACACTCGGCACGATAGCTAGCAAAGCCTGACGCACGTCCGTCCGGTCCCTGTGCACGCAGAGATTACGGTGTCTGCCCCCGTGGCGCGTCGTGGGCTCGCCCCCCTCGTGCACCCACGCGCCTATGCATGGTCCGGTCCTCCGGTGCATGCACCATTGCATGGCACGCATCAGCACGGGCTCCGGCCGGACCTCGCCGTGCTCCGATCCTGTGCTGTGTGCTGCCCCATCCTGTGCCACGTGTGGTGCGTGGTCGCACCAGTGGCCCATGGCGATCTATGGCCGTGCCCGCGTGTATGCACACACATTGACTTTTAGTTGAAGCAGCCGCGCCACTTATTAGCTCGATCAATAGTGGTTAGTTGAATCCACACACATGGACACCGGTCTCGACGAGTCGACGGTGTCCAGAAATGCCGAGCTGAGCTCCCGGCGAGGCAAGCGGAGCGCCCGCACGTTTTTCGCTCGATGGTATGCCTACCAGTAGGAGCGCCCGATGATTTGATTGGGCAGGATCCCTCTCCACAGTCCGCACCGTCACCGTAGATGACTCTGTGTATAGTACGTGACATCATTACAGCAACGAGGTGTTAGTTAGACGACGGAACAGTATGGGTGCGTGTCGCCAGATAGCGCAGCTGTCTCAACTCACATGTCAATGCTTGAGTGCGGCGAGTCGGCGACAACAGTGCAGCGCTCTCGGTTTCTTGAGTACGTACGTTTTGTTTTGCCGATCGGGTCCGATCTTTACGCAGCTGGCAGCCCACGATGGATTGGTAAAGGATGCGTAGTACGTCGGGTTTTTTTTTCCCTGCGTCTTCTTCTTCTTCCTTTGCTGCATTGGGCCATGATGGTAAAGGATGGAGGTTTTAATGGGCCTTCTTCTGGCCTTGACACACAAGTGTTCTGAACGATACTTTTATTTTCCATGGTGCTGTGATCGCCTCCCACGACCCACCACGGCACACAAGGCAACCGAAAGGAAATCGCGGAACCTAACAGCGCACGGCAACACACCCCGCGCACCAGCCGTCAGGCAACGTCTCAACGCAACGTCCAGCCCCGCGTGGCGTTTCGCCGCCCTGTTGGAGTGTTGCATTGGGACGATGGATCCCCGCGCGGTCGTCGAACGACCGAGGCTTCTGCACCGGTTCTCCGGCTCCGCGACACGCAGTGCCGGTGCGTGCGATGCGCGGGGTCACTAAAGCGTAAAGCAATGCGGCCACCAAGTCACCGGCTGCAACCTGCCAGGCGCCTGGCAACGGCAACTCGGCAAGCAGCAGCCACAGCCATGGACCCCCCGTCCGTGGGTCATCCTGATCCGACGCACGGGAACGCCGCTACGGATTCGTCGCACCAATCATTCATGTCGATCCAACACGTCAGTCAGAATCGTATCCCCAAATCGATCGCAAAGTGCACTTGGGTACGTACAGGGCACCGAACCTCGCCACGCCCCGGCACCCCCCGGGTCCCAAAATCCAAACGAAAAAGCTCCTCCACTCCCGTGATCACCCTTCCGTCTCGTGGTGCCGCTCTTGTCACCAGCCAAAGACCGAGACGCGCCAAGCAAACACGCGGCGCCCATGGCACGTCCCACAAAGAGAGAGAGAGAGAGACGCCAACGCCAATCGTCAATCGTCAATCGTTGCCACACTCAACAGCAAAGTACACGCTCCCTCCCTCCTCCAAAAGAGGCAAAGCGACATGAGCCAGCACGAATCATGAATCCATTTATCCGCCTCACATCACCATCGTTTTTTAACCAAAAAGAGGCTGGTCCGGCAATGAGTACAAGCCCAATCAGTTTGGTCGCTCGCCTGTGACGTCGCCGGGCACGGGCAGAGCTGAGCTGCTGCCGCTGCTTTCGTGCTGCCCCGGCCCAGCACCGGCCAGATTCCGTTTCCACAAGGACCACACACCGAAAGAGGAAGGGAGTAAGCTTACATAACCGAGCAATAATCAAAGCTTCAAATTACAAATGGCCACGAGTAGGGAGGGGTCGGCTTCTTGATAGATTCAGACAAGAAATCGCCTCTCCTAGTTGAGTGGTTTGGAGTTAGTGGAGACTGGAGAGCTTTTCGCACAAGGAAATGCGAGTGCTACGAGTCTTCTGCCGGTGCGCCGTCCTTCCCGTAGCCGAGCTCCGAGATCTCCCAGCTCGTTGCTGGGGCTACCTCCTGGTGCAACCGAGTATATTGCTGAACACAGACAGGGACGTCACAATAGTTCAGAACTTGGTGAACAGTGTAAACATATGTCAGCTTGCTAAGGGATTTGCAGTTAAATTGATTGTTACCTCCATTTTTGTCAGTAGCTCGCTTGCAGTTGGTGCAGAAACAAATATTTGCCTGCAGTCAGGATTGATGAAACCCTCCGCCGCGCCTTTTTCAAACAGCGCAATTAGCGGATCATAGTAACCGTCGACATTCAGCAACCCAACCTGTAAGAGGCCGTACTTTGTTTGAAAAGAACTTGTTGTGGATTTATTCAGTAACGATATCAACCAAGTATATAGCTATCAGATTGTACTTACCGGTTTGTCGTGAATTCCAAGTTGGCACCAGGTTATCATCTCCAACAACTCCTCCATTGTTCCATAGCCACCTGATACAAATTGTAAGCAGGTTCTATTGAATTATCAGTGTGGCTTGTGATGCTAGCAGGAAATCATCGAATATCTGGCACCTGGAAGAGCAATGAACGCTTCAGATTGGCGAGCCATCTCAGCTTTCCTCTGATGCATGTCATCTACAACCTTCACTTCTCCAACACTTTCACCAGAAATCTGTATAAAAGAGACCCATGTGCAAATATCACAATGGATTTCAGACTTCACAGTACCATTTCTTTGCCGGTGAAAAATGAACATTCGTTGACGGCATTTTCACACCCAAATCCCCATCCGCGGATCACAAGCGACGCACCAGCGAGTTATGGATTTTGATTTTTGAACGATGATGAGATGTAATTCAAGTTAAATCAGATAGATTCATTTGAAAAATGCCTAGTTGGCATTTTGCACTACTGAATCAGAAAGCAACCTAAAGCACTCTCTAACTAGGTAGGAGCCCACCACTAGAAATACTAGTCCTAGCTTGACTAGGCCGGTTTGCCTTGTCGTCATTAGCAAAGGAGAAGAAATTAGAAGGGCGACAAAACGGTACGACGAGAAAGAATAGAAAGCTCAACAGTTATTCATTGAATCCTTCCATAGCTAAGGATGAATTATGAATGAGGCATGCTTAAAATTTGACACAGCCGTTACACGATCACAACAGCACATATCAATCATTGCATAGTACCCTAATCTATTTTAAGCAAGCAAAAGGCTCGATTAGTAAGCTACTCTAAAAGCAGGTCCTATAACATAACAGAGCTCAGAGTATGAACTTTTTTTTTTTGAACAAACGAACGAACAGAATTCAGAGTAAAGAAAACTGCATACCTCAATAGGCATGAGCGCTTTAGGAATCACCCTGTGAACAAAAGCAAACATAAACACCAGCTCCCACATCAGATAGAGTCATCAAAACGGGTACGGTGCAGGGGGAAAAAAAGAAGTGTAATATGTGCAGCAAAGCAGCTACCCAAGGACATGGCAGCCGCCATCGCTAACCGTCCGAGCAATCACGCCCATCAGCCCGATGCTGCCGCCGCCGTAGACCAAGTTGACGCCCCTCCGCACCTACGAGTTCTACAACCCTCACCTACCAAGAACTCAAAAAGGAAAACAAAAGAATCCAAGAGAGCAACGGCGGCGGGCATGCCAGCCGGCGCACCGCCATGCTGCCATGTACGCACGCACTCACCAGCTCGCGGCCGAGCTCGAGCGCGGCTTCCGCGAACACCTTCCGGTGTCCGGGGCTGCTCCCGCAGAAGACGCAGATCGTCCGGAACCTGCTGCTGCCCGCCACCGCGGCCTCTCCGTCCCCCATGCCGATCGACGACGACCACCACGCTGGCCCTTTTCTAGCTAGCTAGGTGCTGTGCTGTTCCGGGGAGAGGAGTAGCTCAGCTCGGAGAGCGCTCTCGGTGGTGTCGTGTTTGGCTACGCGCGCGTGCGTTATCTCCAGCCCAGCAGCTCCTCTCTCTCTCTCTCTCTCTCTCTCTCTCTCGGAAGAGCTCCCAAGTGATGGCGGGTTCGTAGCATTAAAGGGAGGCCAGTGATGTAAGCGATCGCCCCGCTCCTTTTAATTCCGGTGGGTCAAACACCGGAACCCCTCACTCACCGCGCCTCTTCCGCCCGCCGCTGTCATTTTCCGCATCGGCCGGGGCCCGCCGGAGAGCGAGCGAGAGCCCCGTAAACTCTGAATTGTCCCCCTCACCGTCCCCGAGAATCTTTGCGCTGCTTTGCCTTTGCCTGCCGCCCTGCCCTCCCGATGGCGGCATGCATGGCGCCGGCACTGTTCCGCGCGCCTGGACCATCCGCCCGTGTCTCCCTTGGCGGCCCAAACGGCGAGCCATCCCGGCCGTCCACACCCTGCGGCCGCGGCGCTGAGAGCCTGAGACGATCCGCATCCTGTAACCTCTCAGATGATCGCCAAGAGGAAAAAGCTGTGCTGCTTCCCATGAAGGGTTGCTATCAGGGGCGCAGGCACCACCAGCGGGTACCAAGTGCTAGTACGCACTCCAGAGTTCTGAGTTCAGAGTTTACCTCCAAGATTTTTACCAAGGCCATGTTCAGATTCCCAACTATTCACTATTCATTCTAACTTTTCACTATTCATTTCAACTTTTTACTATTCCTCCCTCACAAAACACGTTTCCCAGCGAATGCTACAGTGTTTTTCTTATGCTACAGTGTTTTTTCCTACAATCTAAACACACCCCAAAGTTGGGTGCGTCCAATGGTTTGGGTTTTGGCAAAAACCGTAGCTTTCGGAACGTCCCTTTCCGGCGCCTGTGCACTGGGCAGGAGTGGTACAGCACTAGAGCAGAGCGGCGCAGCAAAATCCCATCGGCCGCAGATTTTCTCCTTTTTCCACTCAATATTCTTGTCGTGTTTAGATCAAAAGTTTTTTTTTGACTTTACTACGCTTCTCAGAAAAATTTCTCCTTTTAACTCCTTTCAACGCTTTCCAGAAAAAGCTCCTCCAACTAAACACCCTCTGTCGCCCCATCGATCGCTACCGATACTACAAAAAGCCTAGATTTTGACAAGCAATGTGGACCGGATTAATATAATCTGCACTTTAGTCAAACAAATGCGAGAGACTAAACAAGTCGAGGAAAACCGCCATTACAGGTACCAACCCTCCCGAGTGCTGCAAATGTTTTACCGGTCGATTCTGATGAGGCCATCATATATGAGCCGGCCAATCAGAATGTAAAGGACAATTGTTTGGGCGATTGGACGATCGCCCAGGACTGTCACGAGATATTCAAGGAAGAGGACGCACCGATTATGTGTCAGAACAGACAAGATAAACCTCACGTCATTCTCATCGTCCCAGAATTTCATATTCAGGGTCTTGGCGACTTAGCATTACATACTATCAACATCTCCAGCACGACACTAATTATAACGCATTACTTTCTTTACAGAAGACAGCAGGTGGCGAATGGAGATACCTAACGGCTGAAGCTTTCACAAGCCTCCCTTTCGAACCCTAAGTACATGATTTGTCTGTAGAAGCAAATAAGGAATTGAACATCGATTGGATGTTTACAGATGACACTAACCAAGACCCCCAGAGTGATAGCCAGAAGAATATATATGGTTATAATTTGTTTGTCATTTGATCGAAGAGCCAGAATCAATCGTCATTCTCCTTGCCCAAGCTTCTCGTCATGCTACGGCCATTCATGGACATGCTGTTCAGTCTCTTTGAGGTCACTGAAACATCTGAGCCAGCATTGCTTTGGGTGTCTATTGATGAGAGAGCCACCCTTGACATGTCCCCGGATCGCTGTCGCTGGAATGACCCTCTGTGACTGCTGTAACCATTTAGCCTTGCTTTTGCAGACTTGGTCAAGTTCATGTAGTTTGGTCCTCCGACGAGGCCAGTATCTGATCTTGTTTCTGATGCTATGGTGTAGGTAGCGGACACAGGAGTTACTGAGGATGTTGATGGAGAGATCTCCTCGCTCACAAAGTCAGAGGAAGGAGCTGGAAACACTGAAGGAGGCTTTGCTGCAACCCTGGTTGTGACATTGTTCCTTCTGACTTTGACTGAGCTAGCATCAGAAACCTTGGAGACAGCCAAATTCAGATCCTCACAGTTCTTCGCCAGCTGCGAGTCAATAGGATTTGGCTCCATAAGTCTGGTCTCCCATGGTTTTGTTGCCATCCATCCTTCTAAGAAACTCAAGTCGTGATTGCACCTACTAGACTCATGGCTTTTAACACAGATAGCAGGAGAGCCTGGTCTTCCGCTGTGTTTTGAACTCTGGTGCTGAAAGGAATATGATCAAAATGCTATCAATGCTTCGAGTGTTACTAGGAAACGAACGAGTCTACAAAACAGGTATTGCTACAACATATACCTGACGAAAATGAGCATAGGCAATTGCCCTTTCTCTCTTTGCTGCACCTTCACGCTTCATGTGTAATTTTGACTTCACGTCGTCGACGGAACCTTGAATGTTACACCATTGTTCCTGCAATAAGACAAATGTCAAGACATCTTTGCAACGTCACATTGCTAATCTAGTGAAAACAATGAATCACGTATGCTTCTCATCTAACCAACCAGAATTCATAGAAAAGCATACTGTAGTATGAACTCATCCTCTTTTATCTATGTGCAACTGTAGTATGAACGTGGAACTTGGGGTTGGTGATACCTAATTGTAAAAGGCAACATTGGTGTTATCACCATAGCTTTTCTTACCTAACAACGTCACCACAAAAAAAATACTGATTCAAACACATATTGTCAATGTGAAAGAGCAACAAACAATCTTAATGGACTCAATCATTACTAAAAATAAAGGAAACTTAATTGTCCATATCAGTCTTATTGATGCAAGTCCTTTTCAAATAAAAGCAAGCGAGCCATATCAACTTTCACATCCTTTTCTCCATAAGGAAATAAATGTAAACAACCATATGAAAATCTTTAAAATAGCCAAAGTATCAACAGTAGCACAATAAGAATTGAATTTTCAAATTTTACTGGCCTCCCGACTTCAAAATGGCGTCTGAATTATATGGTTAACCAGAAGGAACCGTGGGAGGGGGTGGAGTTCTAAAATTCAAAGAGTGGTCATTATCTTTGTAACACCAAATTGGAATATTAAACGTAGACTGAAGTTTTAATATCATAATATATCTTTATAAATATAATAATCTATCTTTATTTTGAACAAATCCATGATAAAGTTTTAGTGGGAGGCAATCAGAGAATTCAACCGCATGGTTCATGTGACACTGTTAGTTATACTAGAGACCCTATGACACTCCAACAACACCATCAAACGAATTCCAGCGTTGAAGAAATGGTTGTTCAAACAAACTTTCCTGAATGTCAGGTGACACTTAGCTTTCCACACGGTATCACCATAAAGGGGAATTTCTTCGGCATCATAGAAACTAAACACCAACCATTTTGAATCTAACATGGGAATAGCATTGCACATCCTAAAGCGTAGGAAAAACACATGTTGCGTTCCATATACCTCAGCGCCTTTGGTAGTAGTGGCACGGCCATTGAGCGCGTCCTTGGAACCGTGGCCGTCAGCGGACGAGCGCGCCCGCCGCTCCCGGGCGCGTTCCTGCACCCGCAGCAGCGCGTGCATGCACTTGAGAGTGACGGCCAGTTGCTTCCGCACGAGCCGGCCGCGCACCAGCGCCTGCAGCCGCACGATGCCCCTCAGCGCCTTCAACGCCCGCCTCGCCTGCGCACACGTCACGCGCGCCGCCACAGAATAGCACAGATGTGAGATGCATAAAGAGTCAAGATCGCATCACATCGATCCAAGTAGCAGTGGTACCAAATTGAGAGAAGGAATTCAGGCGCTACCAAGAATGCGCGGAAGGCGGTCTGGATGCGGACGGCGGCCCACTCCTGCCTGATGAGCCGGAAATCCCTGGGCGGCGCGCGGACCACGGCCGCGAGCACCGAGCTGAACGAGTCGGCCGACGCCGAAGACGCCTGGGACGCGAGCGCGCTGCCCTCGCCGGCGCTGGCCCTGGACGTGCCGGACGACGAGCTCCGCCACAGCCGGGTCCACTTGCGCCCTCCCTTGTGCCCATCCGCCTTCTCCGGCGCTTTCAGAGCCACCAGCGACTTGATCCACTTACCCGACCCACCCATCGACGCCACGCAATGGAGGATCAAGATCACGACGCAATGCAACGCCCCTTATTCCTCTGCTCTGCTCCACAGAAGCTTCGGCTGGGGGATGTGGTGGGCAGTGGGGGAATGGGAGGGAGAGGGAGAAGAACTGAAGAAGGCGAGACGAGACGGGACGCGACAAAACGGTAGGAGAAGCAGTCAGTGAAGTAGTGGGGGGTAGTGGAGGAGGTAGCCGTTGTCCTTTTCGGCCACGACGTGAGGAGGAGGATGAAGCAACAACCGTTCGTCGCTCGTGGGGGATTCAAATTTCGAACGGCGGCGAGCAGCAACCGGCAAAGGCGGCGGCGGGGCCTGGGGATCCGCGGAGCTCACACTGACGTGTGGACCGAGGAGTCTTGGCCCACGTGTCATGGGGTCAGGCGAACGGAACGGAACGGGGCGAGGAGAATGGTTGCCTTGGCGGTTGACGCGGGCTCGCTCTCGATGGCTTTCTGCGCGTTGGGCTGCGAGAAAGGCGTGCATGGCTTTCTAGGGACATGGGCCTGAGATGCCTGGTTTCGGTGTACGGAGTAGTAGGTCCACAAGGAAATGGGCCCATGAGTCAGGAGCCGTCCGAGGTGGGGGGTCCACGTTTGGTAGGTTCTTCTTAGGGTGTGTTTAGATTGGGGAAAGATTCCCAAAAATACATTGTTCACCAAAAAACACTGTAGATGAATAGTGATATGTGAGTAGAAGAGGTGGGATGAATAGGAAAAAGTTAGATGAATAGTGGATTTTTTGGGAATATTTGGGAAACTAAACGGGGCCTTAGAGCAGTGGCCGGAGCTGACTCGACTAGCCGGAGACCCGGAGCTCAACGCCAGGTGAGCCTCGGGATCGTTGCTTGCGTGGTGGGAGCACCTGGACATGGCAGCCAAGTCAAAATTTTGTTGGCAAGTGTGTGTTTTTAGGGGATGAACAGTAAAAAGTTGTTGATGAATAGTAAAATAATATTTTTTAAAAAATTTGTTGATGAATAGTGGAAAGTGAAACAATTTTTTTTTTAAGAAAGTGGAACAATCTAAATGCACCTTATACACAAATAGGAGTAGGTATAGCAATGGACGTGGAGTTAGCATAATTCGGCGCGGGAGAAAGAGATAAAGAGATAATGAGGCGGACGTTTGGCCATGCACTCGCTCGAAGCCCGTGGAGAGGGCTCCTGCGGTTGCAATGGCCCGTACCTTGCAGCCAGCAGCGACGCAACTATTAGCCATGCTCTAATTGTCTATGTTGTCCACGTACAAAATAAAAAAAGTTATGGTCATGCTTTTATATTACGTACAACTATCGCATCATTTTGAAATCAAAATAAACAATTCTCAAAATTGGACGTTTCGAGAGCTCGAGTATCACGAGCTCCTTCTACGAAGATGCTGGAGCCCAGCGTCCATTCACTCTATGTATTTCCAAATCCAGCACTATCTCAAGGACAAAGGGTATGAACGGACATGAGAAAGACGAAGGCACGTTGAAGACGAGAGCTACCCTTAGGTTAGGAGGGTCATGGATACCATCTTCTTAGAGAAAAGAGCCTTGACACAAGCCAACAACAAGAGTGGATGCTAAACACAATAAAAACTATTAGTTTTTAAGTACCATTTTCAGTCCGCTACATTGGAGCGGTAGCGTAGTATTAGTTATATGTTATATTTATTATGGTGTAAGATTAATAAGATTTAAGGTACAACTCAATCTAAAAATCTAACCTGACATAAATATATGATATTATATGGTGTACGCTATGATGTACTAATGCTAAATGGAATATAGGTAATACGAGGACCCCATTGTTTTGTGGCCCTTGATCGGCATGTCCCGGATGAAATCGTATAAGACCTAGTTTAGTTTCAAAACATTTTCTCTAAAAAAACACTATTCATCTAACTTTCTCTATTCATCACATCTCTTCCACCCACAGAACATTATTCATCTATAGTGTTTTTTTGGGTCTGTGGTGTTTTTTTGGGGAATCTTTCCCAATCTAAACACTCCCTTTATCTCATCCCTCCCACACAGAGAATAATATTCATCTATAATGTATCTGTGGGTCTACGGTGTCTTTTTCCGGAAAATCATCCACAATTTGAACACACCCTAACCGTTTTGCACGCAAGCATTGCTTCTCCATTCGTGATCGTGTTCCTAACGTACAGTGTCGAGATGGCTTGATTTCCTTATCCGTCATCCCAGTGGCTCGCGTCAAGCTACGCAAAGGCTAGGTGCTAGCTGCGACCGATTGCTTGGCTACATTACGTGTTCTGCCGTGTCGTTTCGCTCTGAAGCGAGGTGACAATGCAAGATCGGGCGCGATACGTTATCGTGTGCGCGAAAGCGACCATCAGGAGAGAAAAAAATAGCGGTTGCGACAGCGCTTATCTACTTCCTGAGGTGTCCTGATAGCGGTCGGATGTCATGATGATTAAGCACACAGATGCAGGCCTGAATGCGTGATCGTCGTTGACCTGCAGGGGGGTTTCAGACTGATTTGTCAAAGCAGGTAGCGCACGTGGCGGCACGTGTCGGGTGAGCTTCGAAATTAGGCTATTCCCAACCCATAATGTCTATAGAGAGTGTCTATGTTGCCATATCATCAAGACACTACCATAGAAACTATACTCCACAACCTATGGTTTCTTGGTGTGGGACCCTAATAAACTTACTTCATATTCTCTTCACCAATCATATTTGTTTTACATTTACTCCCTAAATGCATAACTTGGTAGTGTCTATTGCATAGGTTCTCGTGTAGACACTGGGTCTCATGCAAGACCCAGTTTCTTGCTTTTCTCATTCTCTCTCATTTATTAGAGTAACACATAAGCAAAATGTCCTATGTGGCATCCTAATTAATGCTATGGAAACCATTCTATATGGAGGGTTGGGAATAGCTTAAGACGCCGAGTGAAGATTGAGCGGGAGCGCATGTGTGTCAAGTAAGGATGGACGGTCCACCCATTGCGCTGTGCTTGTCCTGTGGAAGCATCTCATCTGTCATCCGCTGATTGGTTAGCATCTTGTCGGATCCTCCGTAGAAACGTCGACTGCCAAATGCCAACAGTGAAGTGACGGAAGATGATGTGTCGTGTAGTGTACCACTAGCTCCAAGTGTCCAGCCTGCTGGCTGATTGCATTTTCATTGTTCCCAGAAGTTTACTATTCCTCTGGTCTTTTCATCCATTGAAAATCGTGATTCTTCTCACAAAACTTTTGCTACAGTAAAGTTTTGCTAAAGTGAATATCCTCCTATCTCCACCAACTAAACAAATTCTAAGCTGCTGGATGCTGCTGCAGCGCTGTTATTACAATAGTTTTCTTTAATTCTGGAACGAATTAGTGGTGAAGGCAAATCACTCGTCTACTGAAAGAGAAACCGAACTTCCTACATGTGACTGCTTACCTTCAACGCGGGCGGTAGAGACGAGAGGTTAAAGGGGGTTAACAAGGTGAGAACAACAAGGCAACACGATGGCTTTGTAATAGGATTGCAATCTATTGAATTCTTTAGGATAGGAAAATTTCACTTATATCCTTTGGAACATAGGATTGCACTCTATTGAATTCTTTAAGATTCCTATGGGGATTCATAAATCCATATAACATGAACTCGTGAAAACTTTCTTTCGTGTCCATTTCTTTCAGCAAATCTATATGTTTTTCACGCATTGTGTTGAAATGCTACTTTACTGACTTCCCTACTTTTTAATTCATGTAGAATTACAAGTTTTATGCAGCTCCAGTCCTGCATTTTTAACATATTTATCCTCTGAGAATCTAAAAGCTGAGCCTAAGAGCAGAATGGGTGCTGTGGTAGAAAGAGACCGAGCCGTTGCACGCACAAGAAGGTAAGAAGATAGACCATGGAACCAAAATTGGCATCATGAGACGAGATCGGACCGATAAGATGACAAATTAGCATAGCACTAGATTGAGTAGTACTGTACCGATGACCAATGCAATGGTAAGCCCAATCCAACCCTTCACTTTTAACGCCGGCACTGTACTGAAGACTGTACGAAGCCGTGTCCGTGTGGCAGTCATGCCGGGGGACCCCGCGCGCGGGCGGCGTCCTCTACAAAGATGCCGCTCCTGCCCGGAGGCATCACCCCACCCCACCTGCAATCCCGGCGGGTCGGCTCGCGCGGCACGAGGGGCGGCACTTGGATTCCCACGTTTTCCACCCACCAAGTCAGCAGCAGGCCATCCCCGGCGCGCCGCGTGCTTCCCCCTCTGCCCCCGCCACCATTTAACAGTTGGGACGCCAATCCCCACCACCCGCCTCCCAACCTCCTTCGTCCCCGCTCCCCCAACCCCACACGCTCCCAAGCCGCGGCGGTTCCTGCTCAGTGCTCCCTCCCGTCCTTGCTTCGCTCGATCGGCGCCTTGCGTTTGCGCCGGCCGGCTAGTCCAGTCCAGATGGACAGCGCCGACGTCGCGACGCCGCTCGGCGCGTGGGCATCGATCCGGGGGTACTTCACCCCGGCCACGCTGTTCCTCGTCGTCAACATCGTCATCGGCACCATCGTGCTCACCTCCCGCGCCACCCAGCAGCGCCGCCGCCGTGACCACCACTACCACGACGACGGCCACGGCCACTACCACTTCCAATACCCGCATCATCGTCAGCAGCAGCAGCAGCAGGCGTACGGCGACCCCTACTACCACAACCAGGAGCAGCAGCAGCAGCCGCTGTACTACGCGACTCCTCCGCCTGCGCCTGCGCCTGCGCCGCTCGTCCGCACGTCCTCCGTCCTCGACCGCCTCAGGTCGTTCGGCCTCTACCGCTTCCGCTCCGGCGACTTCCCGCCCGAGTACGCCGCGCCGATCCACCACGCGCAGCAGGACGATGTTGTGTTCGCCCCCGTGGAGGAAGAGGTGCCCACAACGCCGCACTACACCAGGATGAGCCGGTCAGAGCCGGCGCCCGGGATGGAGGAGGAGAGCAGGCCGGTGTCGAGGGTGAAGAAGCCTGCAGCACCAGCAGCCGCCTCGGAGGTGGTGACGAAGGCGCAGGTGGCGCCGGCGCCGGCCAGGGTCGTCGAGGCGTTCGCCGCCGAGGACGTGAGGGCGGAGGAATTCAGTGCTGCGACTTTAAGGCGGCGGGAGCCCTCGCCGCTGCAGCAGGAGTACCACCACTACCAGGAAGAAGAGTACGTTCCGCCTCCGGCGAGGGCGGCGCCGGCGGCACCTGCCCCGCTGGCGCGCACGTCGTCATTCATGGATCGCATCCGCTCCGTCGGCTTCCCCAGCTTCCTCGGTTACGAGCAACAACCCTCCGTCGCCGCGTCGACTCCACCAACAGATGCCTTCGTCACCACCCCGGCGGCGGCCGAGAAGAAGAAGCAAGCACACGCGCACTACGACAGGAGCCGATCCGAGCCGGCGTGGGAGCAAGGTGGTAGTAACAAGAAGAACGAGAAGAAGCAGGAGACTGCTACCAAGTCGAAAATGGCCAAATCGAGCTCGGAAACGAGGAAGAAGACCGCCGCCGCGCCGACGACCCTGGCGTCGGCGGCTTTGGCGAGCGAGAGCGTCGACGCGAGGGCGGAGGCGTTCATCGACAGTTTCAAGCAGCAGCAAGCGCAGCACCACCGAGAGTACGTCCCGCCCCCGGCGCCGCTGGCGCGTGCTCCGTCCGTCCTGGAACGCCTCTGCTCGTTCAGCCTCTCCCAGTACTTCCTCTCCGGCGATGTCGGCGGCCCGGCGGACCTCACCGCCGAGGCAGCAGCCACCCCGGCCGCGAGCGAGAAGAAGAAGCAAGCGGCGGGACAGCACTACGCCCGGAGCCGGTCGGAGCCGGCGCCGGAGCAGGGGAAGAAGGAGCCCAGGATGAGCAAGTCGAGCTCGAGCGTCGTGGAGGAGCCGGCGGAGCAGGGCGTCGACGCGCGCGCCGACGACTTCATCAACAAGTTCAGGCAGCAGCTGCAGCTGCAGCGGCTCAACTCGCTGCTCAACTACAAGGAGGTGCTCGGCCGCGGCAAGCAGTAGCTTGCCTTGCCTTGCCTGCGAGGACGGAGGAGATCGGAGAGCTCCATTCCATGCAGGGATTTGCTTAGCTAGCTTCCGGTTAATTAGGATCCAAAAATACTATTAAAATATGCTGGTGGGTCAGCGATCACTAGAGTGTGAGATATACAGTGGTGTTATTTTTTGTTTTGGACTGTTATTAATTGCTTGTATTGTAAGAACTGCTCAAAAGTTTTGGATCAACTCAAAATTATCCTGTTAGATTTTTCATTTGCTATTTGTTCGCCATTGATCGATGGCCAAGCTAGACGGCGTTGATGGGTGAACAGTGACGTTAAGAGGAATGGCTTTTCCGGTGGTTAGGACGTCAGGGCCCCTCTGCCGATCTTGACCTGGAGAGTCAACAAGCGTGGAGCAGGTACGGGATCATGTGCACGGATCGCCCGGCGGCCCATCATACGATGCTGCCTCTTCCAGGGTAAAACGATGATGACGCCCGGCCGTCCGCCGTGCACGGTGTAGTACAGACTGGATTCTCTGCACGAGTCTCTCACGTAGGACACGCTGTGTGAAGCAACGGCAGAAGAGAGGTGTGGGTAGCATCGCTCTGAATGCAACCCATGTTCATGGTCTGTCCAGTCGCCCTCGCCCAGCGCCGTGGACGTATCATGGACAGCCTGCTGCGCTTGTGTGCTTCGTAGCCTCGTCTACAGTGCAGTGCTACGCAATTCAATGCTAGTGAAAAGGTTTATACCGATACGCAAGATGCCTCTCCGCCTGCCTTTGTGGAGCTTTCAGACTTTCACCTTAGCTTCTTTTTATCGCCCGGGCCGCCTGAGATGAGGCGAGTTTTTTTAACTCTACTATTAATCTCTATCAGAGAACACGCTTCTTCTTAGGGTGTGTTTAGATTGGGAAAGATTCTCCAAAAAAATACTGTAGACTAAAAAACACTGTAGATGAATAGTGTTCTGTGAGTGGGAGGAATGAGATGAATAGAGAAAAATTAGATGAATAGTATTTTTTTGGAGAAGTTTTTCCTATCTAAACGCACCCTTAGAAAAGTTTCCCTTTAACTTCTTTCAACTTTCCTATTCATCCCTTTTACAGAACACGCTTCCTAGAAAAAGTTATTTTTCTCCCCTCACCCCCGAGGAGAAACGTAGCTAAGCTGTTCCTAAATCCAATCGATCGCCATCGGTGACCAACTAACTACTCCGCTGACCATGACACGTTATCGTCCACGACTCCACGGCTCAGTAGTGGCCACTGTGAATTCAGCAACAAATCCGACTACTTCTAATGCTACTACATCCCACGAGCACAACGCAAGTACGCAACCGCCTCCAAACCAGACGACGAGCCATCGTGCATCGACCCCACGATCCCAGATGTGATTCTTTGATTTCTTGCACAGAAACCGCCATCCGCGACGTGACGTGACAGTGACTGTCCTGGTCGGTTCCGTTTCTCCGTCTCCCCTGCCGACCTCCTGTGGTCGAAATCCACTCCTCACGAGCATATTCCTCCGGGCTTCAGGCCCTTCCCGCGACGGCCACCGGTGGCTTAACTTGAACTACGCTGAATACATTACATGTACGCTGGATGCAAGCGAACGAGAGAGCTAGCCAGAACGACATCAGCAGCCGAGACGAAGCCACGCGCGCCGGTCTCTGGCTGTCGCTCTCCGGTCTCCGCCACGAGCGAGTCGAGCCGGAGACGTCGGCCTCTCTCTGTCCCTGCCAGCGGCCGAAGCGCCGGCTACTGGGCGTTTTTTTTTTTTTTTGACACATGAGGCGCACGGTCCTGCGGTCACGGGTCATCAGACGTCCTCCTCACCAGTACGTCCATACTACGTCTGGTGGGCATGTGGCTGGCTTCTCTCAACTCAAAGTGGCTGTCCTCAACTCAACCCGCCCCGGCTGGGCAGGGCACCAGTCGTCTCATGGACGTCTACGAGTCCTAAAAATAAGACGTTTATGTATGAGTCCACCGGTCGGTCACCTCACCACAAACCTGGTGATGTTCGACCGCCCAATCAGCACCAACGAGAAGAGGCAATTATCAGTCAAAGTTGATTGGGCCTTGTTTAGTTCGTAAAGTTGGTGCAAAATTGGCGCACTGGGAAGCAAGTTCTGTGAGAAGGGGTACGGTTATCAGTGTGCAAAGTTGGTGATAAGTTGGGGATCTAAATTCACTTGAAAGTTTAATTTTTAGTCCCATTCTGCTAGTTTATTCCTGAAGAGAATCAATAAAGAGAGTTATAGGAGTTACGGGATTTTCTTGTGCCGCGAGGAGACGTTTTTTTTTTCCTTTTATAACACAATACGGTAGGGGTTTGAGGAAGATTAGATTTGATGATACTGCCATTTATATATTTGATGAAATGATATCGATCTCACAAAATAATATTTTGATTTTCGTAGTATCTTGATCCTAAAATGTCATGTGATCCTGTGTAGAATATATAGGATCCTAAGATCATATGCAGTAATTATGTAAATGATGTTTATAAATATTTTAGTTGTGATAAATTTATTACTATTTAAGTTGGAGTGGCTCGACGATGCTATGTCACGATCAGCGACGAAGCAAGCCCAAATAATTGGCGAGTTCAGCGGCAGGAGTAGCGAGGCCCTCGTGCGCTTCAAGGTGGTGCGTCCGAGAAGTAGAGTGAGGTGGTGGTGTGTCAGAGGCCCCATGAGTTGTCTGAGTTCCACAATCTGGTGCGGTTCTTTGGCTACTGGCGTGCATGACGATTGCAGTGGTAGGTACTTCGGCGAGGGACACGACATGGCGGTGGCTCCTCCGGTGTGTTGTGGTTCTCTTCTGACTTCTACCAATGTTTGGTCGGGATTTGGGAGATTGGCAATGGGGTGTGTGCGTGACATGAAGACGACGACGTCATGGTGGTCCTGGTCTGCGCGTAACATGAAGACGAGGGTCGACCAGCCCTGCATGGCAACAACTAGGTTATGTAGGACATCGTCGTTGACGACGACATCTACCGGTGGTGTTCTCCAGGCTGTGGACCTGTGGTGGTTTAGTGCAGACTCAGAGTTGAGTCTGCAACCATATCGATGTCTCAATCCAACCGGTTGATGTTAAATTGTGTTCTGAGTGAAGTTGTGCGGTCGTGTTGATGTCCCAATCCAACCAATGTATGTTATTGTTATTGTTTGTTGTTCCTAATCAATTTGTTTTTTTTTGTGGACGTCGAGGTTAACAGCACCGTCAGCGAGCCATGACTGCTGTAACTGAGCAGGAGCAAAAACATGCCAAGGTTATGACCCCGTATATGTGAGGCATTGCCGTGCAACGTAGTCTAACATCTAACAACACCAATGCTAAGATCAACTCAGAAAACAGCTGAACAGGGGTCATTTTGATCTCAGTTGCCTCTCTACATACATGACATACATTATAAAAATACAAAAAAGAACCGAACATCACAACCATGTTCAGATTCCAGGCTTGCCCACCGGATTTACAGTAGAGACTAGAGAGAGGGCAAGGACATCTCGTAGTCGTAGCCATGAAAGCAGATTCCTGCCAGGCGAAATGCCCGCAACTGATTTCCGCCAAAAGGCTAGCCACCAGAGAGCAGATTCATGCAAGATGACGGCCACCAACTAATTTCCACCAAGGCTGGAACTGACCTATTTTGTTCTGATTCATCCCTAGCTGCAAGCCTGAAATTGATGCATGATTTAAAAAGCAATGTAAATAAAACCTTGGCTCTGAAATGGGAACTGTATACCAAGAGAATGTTTAGATTCAGTACGATATGGCATTACCGGATTATTTGACAAAGATATGTTTCTGTCTGCAATTCAAACAGCATTATCAGTCAGAACCCTTCAACTTCCTAGGCCTCTTGGACTGGGGTGGCGATGGAGGGGCCTCTAGAAATCTTCCCGTGGTCTGGCAAAAATGATTTTAGATGAAGTCTTTTTTTTAGACCATTTGAGATGAAGTCTTGACAAAGTTAAAAATATATATAAGATGAATCAAACATGTAGTTCCATGTGTGATACAAGATTTCCATTAAGTCATCTGAGGCTAAAATAGAAATTGTAGAAACAGTAAGGATGCATCAATTCAAAGATATGTGCATGCTAAAAAAAACAAAGCAAAGCTTAATAGCAGAAATAAAGGGAATCAACAACAAACCTTCCGCTTGTGATCCCGTTTGCCTGCTCTATCACCTGAGGTGACATGAAGCAGGATCATGTGAGGTATTAATAAATATGTACAAACTCTAGTATTGAGAAGGAGTGAAGCAAAACCAAGTGTCAGCTTTTAACTACCTGTAAACCCAGCTATATCAGGGACGAATGGCCGATCCATATCTCTATTAGAACGCTGCATATAAATACAACAGTTGTTAAGTAGAAAACATTGACGATGGGGCATAATTCACTTTGCCCTAGATATTATTTCCTTTTTTTAAAGATGGTTCCACAAGGTATTTAAATCTTGAAACGCCATGTGTTAACATATGTTGACATTTTGCACGCAAAGTTTAAGACTTCATTAAGCTCTTCATATCAGGACTTCTACTATTGAATGACTTGCTACAGCAATCAAACACTGCAACAGATTGCAGAAGAGGAGGCCTATTTGCATTCCAACATTTGAATATATATTCCCTACGGTTTAAGACTCCATATTATCTACACAGATCCATACTGACAGAGGAAAAAAGTAGGGTATTAATATATTACCTTAGGTGTGGTTGGTGCTTCCGTGAAGGAACTTTCTCGGTTAGCTGAAACTTCTGCCTCTTTATTTTGCAGCTATTAACATAAGAGAACTGTTAGATGAAGGGAAAGAGCCTAACACAAACAGATATTTTTGACAGACATTCTCAATTTTCTTCTTTTTTCTTGTGTAATTCAACAGGCACTTAAAAAGGATCATAAATTGAAAATCAATACTTTAGCAACCTAAATATATTAAAAGCGGACACAAGTTGCTAAAGAACATGGAATCTAACAGTCTTAAAATAAGTACCTGCTTCTGTAAGTTAAGCAATGTGAGTATCTCATTCCGCAATTCAAGATGTTCTACACAAACTGCTTTAGTCGGAACCTTAGGTTTCAAATTTACCTACAAAAAAAAAGATGGTTGCTCAAATAGAATTATGTTATACACGACTGAGTCAAGTGCGCATATAGTACAGGACAAACCCCTAGATCTTGTAGTGTCTGATCAACCCTTTTGATAACTCTAAGGCCAGCTGAAGCACTTGCTGCTTGGACCATTTGGTCAAGCGCATAGGTCCTCAAATACACTCGAAGCTGAAAGAGAAAGTATACAAGTCAAATGCATATAAAAGGAAATTATGAAGATAAATGTATCAACCTTTGTATGGCTCATTAATAGACACTGTTGCTAATACAATAAAATGACCAGCAGTCACTAGTGGCATATTTATTCTAGGTCAATTTCTGCAGTGTGTAACACTAAGAGCAGCCATTTTTTGACAGAATGGATGAAACTTAATATCATATTTCACTATTATATATATAGACATCTCAAGTCCACAAGAATGCAGTGAAACTCCACTACTCAGCACAGTTCTATGGCAGTCAAAATTAAAAATATAATCTGCGCCTTTCAACGCAACAGCAGTGTTTTAAAGGCGGTAAGGTGAGGCGAAGCGAGGCGCGCCTAGGTGACACCTTTAAAACACTGCACAACAGCAATTTAATGGAAACATGAATAAATGCCACTGAGTATGCATTTAAAAAAAAAATGCCACTGTTGACATGACTATATGAGCCCCTACACATGGCATTCATCCGAATTTTACTGTCATGATGGGACAAAATATTCATGTAACCTCACTGCCGTCCTGACAGCACTCATAAAAATTAAGGTGATATCTCCAATATAGAACGCAAGAATCAAAATTGAAAATATATAAACAGAATAAGGAACATAAGTTGATCTATTATCTTTCAGAAGTTAGTGAATAGTGGTTAAACAGATGCATTGAGCATGATAAGCTGAATTTAGGTTGTGTCATCTAGAGCACAGCAAAAATGAAATGCCAACTAATTAACTGACTTAACGCAAAATAGTTTCAGAATTACCATTCGTAGTGAATTAGGTATGGAGCTGTTCGCTGCTGTATTTGGATGTGTTAATGGTGGATGAGTGCTGCTCAAGGGAGATACACCATCAACAGGAACCATAGCATTGTCAGAGCTAAAAGGCATGCCAGCTTCATCCACAGTCTACAAGGTATCAAACAATTAGGCATCTGACAATTCATAGCATTAACATCAAGAACAGATTCCATTTATCTATTAAAACTAACAACAATTGAAATATCTAAGGGAGTTAATGAACAATACTGCAGCCGGCACATCGGCATAAACCTGAAGTGCCTCAATGCCAAAAGTGCTATTTAACTTAAGTGAACAAATAATGAAAAGTTTGACGCTTTGGCATTTAGTTCTTCACAAAATGAAATGCTTATCCCACAAATACTATAAAGGTTACCGCTAGAAGCTTATTTCTTAAGATTAATTGTTATCAGACATACAGAATCGCATGCATTGGTCACTCACTTTGCTAGCAGCCCGAGCTTCCATAATGCGTTTCGCTTCTGACAAAGTCTGAAAAGGTACCAAATGGCAGTCAGATACACAAAAATGGCAAATGATAGACTGAAAAGGTCAATTACTTTGTCACCTCAGCATCCTTTCGTTCTTGCTGTTTACTTTGGGAGAGAAGTGCCAATAATGCACGCTTCCTCTCTGTCTCATGGACAACATCATAGCTATCCTGATAACAAATCAGAAAACATATATGTCAGTACAGGAAAAAAACTATTATAACAGTGAAGCAGTTACTTTTAGGAAGGGAAGAGAATTAAACACTACCTTTACAAGGGGGTTCGTAGAAACATCATCAAATGACTTAGCCCTATGAATTAGAAGAGACCGAGAAGCTGCAAAAAAAAAAAGACAGACTACATAGGTAAAGTATAGACAAATAATAGTGGTGGAAATACACTGCATAGATGCTTATCATAGCAATTGGTGAAATAATTTAATAATATGAACGACCATGCCACCAGAGATTAAACCTCTGGTAACAAAAAAAAAAAGGCATGCCTAGACAAGTCTTTGAGCAGAACAAATGCAACTACATGCTTAGAAATTTTACTTACTGATTTAACGGAAGTAAATACGAAGTTATAAGATGGTGGTTTCAAAGATATATGATACAAGATAGTGTGCAAAAATCTTCTTTGCGTGATTAAAAGATTATACTGAACATAAGTACATTCATGACTAAATACTTGTACATTGAATGACAGGACGAATTAACCAAAAATACATCACCAGTGGTGTACCCTGAGCATATAAATAGCATCCATGATTGATTCTAATCTAAAGTAAGACCAAAAGCCTTCGGTCTAATGCACATATCAAAGTGGGAAAATTTCACAAAGTTGATTCTGTCTGACCACTGAGATGTCAAATAGTATTAACTTACCAGCATAGTAACGGTTCTTCAGATCTTCCACACTGCGAGCAGTTGGAAACCTATCTGCTATAACTATGAAACGAAGGTCAAACCGTTCACATAATTCAAATAGCTGATCAGTTTCCTCTCTGCTCCAAGCCTGAAAGGCAGACCAAATAATTCTTTCAGAACTACGGGCTGAACAGTGAATAAAAAAGACACTCCAAAAATCCAGAACCCAAAAAATATATAGGTTTATGAATATCCAGAATGCCAATTAACCAAGATCAGTAGGGATGCAAGTTAAATTTATGTTGGGTCACTGGATAAAATGAACTAGGATGGCATTGTGCGTAATTAATTTAGGAGGAGAAATAAAGTAGGATGGCATGCCATCATAATTATTTAGTTGACCCAGAAAACACCATTGGGTACCCACCTTTTGTATCCCTAAAGATCAGACATACGGTCCACTGGTTCTATTCTAGAAATGCTCCTGTTGAAGTATACAAAATACTGAACAATAACATATACACAGCATGGTACAAACTTGACTGAAAATTTTAGTAATTCTACATTGTTGTTAATGATTAAACCAAGAGGCCTTCAGCAATGAGGTTCTACCACCACAAAACTTCTTGTGCGTATTTAAAATATCTGATAATGTTCCAAAACGGAATAAGAAAGGTTTCAATTATGAATTGAAACTGAAATACTTCAAAAGACTTTCACAGCACAAGGATAGCCATCACTCCTACCACGTCAATTGGCTCTTTCCAGGATTTTAACTCTGGATGGTAGGATGGAAAAAAACATTATATCACCGGGGGGGGGGGGGGGGCTGGGGCTGGATGCTAAATTTCCAAACTTTTATTTTTTATTTTGATTAGTACCTACAGGATCAATTAGATACTTCTCGTACTCCTCATCTGTGTATTTAAGAACCTCCACTTTCTGCAAAAATAAAAGGGGGGAAAAGAATAAGCCCAGATTTTGCAAAGGGAAACGCTCATTGCTCAATGATGTATCTAACATGATATAGTTTTTACCTTGTTGTATTTTGCAAACTGATAGTCATCAGTTGGTGGAGCACCGTTAACGACTCTAACCTGAAAATCAAATTGGTTGAAGTACAGCTATTAGGTAAGTAGTGTTATTTTTCAATTTATAGCACACTAGTAGAGCATAAGATGCAGACCCAGTGATAGAGTTGAAGGTTGTCAGTTCGTGCAGAGGACGTGAAAGGTAACCACTGCCATGATGCCTGCATAAGATATTACAATGGTTTCGTCAAATCGCCTAGAGTGGCCCCCTAGCTCCAGTAGTGTCAGAGAACCAGATAATAATAGCCATCTTCTGCTAATCAGCTTTCTGTGAGAACTCCATTGCAAGATTAATTACTTTGCTAGGGAATAACAAGTGTAGCATTTCACAAATATGTGGTAAAACTAATGCAAAAATCTTAACCAAACAAAGCATAAATGAATATAGAAAATCGTATTTCTATAAAAGCTGAACTCTAACTGCAGTTCTTGCTGTTTACAACCTATGATATTCAGTTGCACTCCATGCTTCACTCAAAACAAAAACATATTACATATTAACGTACACGTTGCTCAACACAATATGGCAAACAGTACTCATTTGACACTATTGTAAAGCTAGTTTTGTTAGCAATTCAATTCGTGCACTAACAAGCCAGCATTTCAACTTCTCAAGTTCAATCACACATGCAATATACTCTAGGTGCCTGTTTTCCAAATGCGTACTTTTTTAATAGCTAAACACGCTCAGAACAATTCAGGAGTTCGAATTTCCAACAAGTGTGGGGAGAATTTTGTCTAAAAAAAAGGTATACGAAGACATATGGTCGCTCACCTTCTCCTTCTCGGCAGCAGGCCGCCGCTTCAGGTGCGATGCCTCGATGGTCGGCATGAGCGGGGCCATTCCCACCCCTCCTGTGAGCGCATAGACCTAGATCCACAAGAGTCAACAGCACTGCAAGAGCCCACCAGCGACTAGGAAGCGGAGGGTGAAGAGCGGCGGTACCTCGCGCGAGACGCCATCGGGCTTGCGCTGCGGCTCCTTGGGCGGCCGCGACTTCTTCTCCTGGGAGGACGAGAAGGGGGTCTTCGGGAGCCCGAGGATGTCCTTCGCGTCCATGTATACGGTCTCACGACGAGGCGTCGCCGGAGGAAGCTAGGGTTAGGGTTTTGGTCAGCCTTGCTTCGACATGGGAAGGGGAGGTCCGGGAGGGCCGGGACGGAGAAAGCAAACTCACCAAGATCGGGTCAAGCTGATGTGCAAAATCCGACCCGAAACTGCTTTCCAAAATGCAAACCCGTTAGCTTCAATGCCAAAGGGCCTTTAGATAGATAAAATTTTGGGTGTGTTCAGATTTCATAGTATTCACTGTTGCTTTAGATAAAAACACGGTAGCAAGTCCTGGGAAGCGTGTTCTGTGGGTGTGAGGAATAGTTTGAATAGGAAAAAGTTTGAATGAATAGTATTTAGTTGGAAATCTGAACACACCCAAATTTATTGTAGCAATACTTTATCATTACAAAACTTTGTGAGAAACATATGAATTTTTAATAAAATAAAAGTGTGAATGCGAGTGAAGTTAAACCAATCAAAACACTACAGACATGAGTGAAGAGAAGGTAGAAGAGAGAGGATAGCGAGTGTGTCACCGCAACATCTCCAACGGACTAGGCAAAAGGCTTTCGATAGGTAAAATTATAGAGAACTCCCTGAAATCTTTTTTCAACAGTCTCTTTATCTCCTTCCCCTTGCTATCAGGATAGGCAAAACACCCCTCCTCGTCAGGCATCTTTGCCTATCCACTGCCGCTTGGCATCGGCCCTCTCCCGTGCGATCCGGGGCACGAGGCCAGTTTCCCGCCCCCTACCACGCGCCGTCCGGCTGTGGAGAAAGAGCGCCATCCTCCCGCGCGTCGTCCAGCCGTGGAGAAAAAGGGTCGTCGCACCTGCACGGTTGAGTCCTGCCACTGTCCAGCAGTCTCTCTCACCCTCCAACCCTTTCGTTGTCCAGCCATCCCTGCTGCCGTCCTGGCCTCCTGCCATCCTGTACGAAGCAATTCCCTGATGCAAGCGTAGTGCAGCTCCTCCGAGACTCAGTTTGCAAATCTCGGGAGACATATCCTTTGAATTCGAAGTAAATCCTTCCACGATGCAAGCCCAAAGCAGCTGAGGCTCACTTTGGAAGATCAAGATCTGCCACAGGCATATGATCGAATAGTCGTCGTGGTGGACCGTCCTTTGTGACCTTGCCCTGATGGAAGACGATGCCGTTGGCGACACAACGATCCATCGCGGCACGGCAAAAACAGAAGACAAGTAGCAGCGGCCACACACAGAGTTGACTTGCGGTGGCGGCCGTGGAAAAAGCGATCGATCAGTGATCGAAGGTAGATTCCTACGATTTTGAATATGGAGAGCCCAGCTTTGCCTAGTCTGTTGGAGTGTACTAGAATATAAGGAGAGAATCTAAGCTAAATGGAAAGCTAAACGAGAATATAAAGAATGCGATTTGCCTAAGCTCTTGGAGATGCTCTAACGACGAAATAGTATTGTACCGTAGCGCTACTCGTTTTCGTTAGCTGCACGTCGCATTTCTAGTATATTTGACAAACTAACAATAAATAAAAAACTATCTGAAAGATAATTAATCTATAATTTAACAAGCTAACATACTAATGGTTATAACACATAACCATGGCGTAGATTGCTCAATATTTTCATGTTCGATACCTTTAGAGGTAAAGATGATAGTGACAGTTTTCCGACCAAACACAAACGCCGGCGTCCAAGATGACAGGATCCGAGAGGGCACCCGCACGATCCAGATCGGATGGTCGATACCACGGACGATACTGGGCTGGTCCTCTCCTCACTGTCTCCCACGAGGCCACGATGCCGCTATGGTCTGTGGATCTTGCGGCGGAGCCGAAGCTTCCAGAACCCAAACCCCTGTTCCCCCTAAAACCCTCCCCTGCTCCCGACGCCGAACGGAGCAACTCGAACCCGCAGTCCCGCACACTCCACTCACGCGCGCGCGACCATGTACCGGGCGGCGGCATCGGCCATCTCCAGGTCCTCCTCGGCGCTGCGTAAGCAGCTCGCGCGGGGCGGCGGCGGGGAGCCGCAGCGGCTGTGGGGGCGCGGGTATGCGTCGAAGGAGGTGTCCTTCGGCATCGGCGCCCGCGCCGCCATGCTGCAGGGCGTCAACGACCTCGCCGACGCCGTCAAGGTCACCATGGGGCCCAAGGTCCGTGCTCCCTTGCCTTGCCTCTGCGCAGCCTGGTGTTGGTGGGGTGGGCGTGATGCAGCTTCGATCGGAGCGGATCTATCGGAACCGCTGGGCTTTCGCACTCCATTGAGGTGGATTGCTTGCTTATGTTGTAGGGGCGCACCGTGATTATCGAGGGGTCCTATAAAGGTCCTAAAATCACGAAGGATGGGGTCACTGTTGCGAAGAGCGTGGAGTTTGAGGATAGTGCGAAGAATGTTGGGGCTAATCTGGTGAAGCAAGTCGCTGAAGCTACGAACAAGGCTGCAGGAGACGGTATCGACCCAGTGCTGGGGGAAATTACTTTGCTTGTCATTCGTCACCATTAGAGCTAGATGTGATCCTGAATATAGCATCCATCTCTTTTACTCATCTCATTTTGGTTTCAACAATAGTGTTAATGGTGATGCTATGTTTTCTCCATAATGTTTGTGCTGTAGGACAGGGAGATTCTAATGGTACAAATCAATTCATTAAATTGCTTGTTAGATTACTATGTTCAGTGCCTGGGGGGCTCACACTAGATCTGCATAGCAGTTGTTTCTCAGTGTTACTGTTGTTTCTGACTTTCTGGGATCTACATATTTTCCTCCTGGCTTAAAAATTCTTTTTCATATTTATGCACTGCCTAATCGCACCAAAATTCAGTATGCTAATTACTAATGTATTTCACATACTTCTAGACCCAGTTAGGCTCAGGTTGAATTGTGGTTGAGGCTGTCTCTAATTCTTTCTCAAGGCTAATGGTTCTCAAATTGAGAACATATGTACCTTTTGATGGAGCAAATGTGTAGCTTAAACAGTCTTGAAAGGATGATTTAGTTTCTGATCAGGTTTTGCTGATACATGTTTTTAGGAAGCATAAAATGGGAGGCCATATAGGCTACCATGTTTTTTCCAGCTGTCTTGCAATACATTAATACTTAGCTGCCATGTAATATGAAGTTCTGAACACAACCAAGATGTTGTATTAATCTTAGGAAGATAGGGACTACTTGCCTGAATGAAGCATTGGGTACCACTCACTTATTTCTGATTTGACGGGGAAACAGGTACCACTTGTGCAACTGTACTTACACAGGCAATTCTTACGGAAGGATGCAAGGCCGTGGCCGCGGGTGTCAATGTTATGGACTTGCGCAATGGTATAAACAAGGCCATAAGTTCCATCACCACTCACCTCAAAAGTAAAGCGTGGAAGATTAATTCCCCAGAAGAAGTAAACCAGGTGAGATCTTCTGGTCTGTGGAGGTGGCTTTATTCATTTGCTCCTTTCAATTGTATCACGACCCATTTATTGAAACTTATTGTGTATATTTTCTATAGATATTACTGGCACCTGTTGTAGTAATCAATTAGCGATCATCATTTTAGTTCTATACTAGTAGGCTTCCCTGCTTTCAATTGAAATTTGAAACTCTATTAAGCATTCCTAATTCATTTTTCTCTTCTAAACCAGGTAGCAACCATTTCTGCCAATGGCGAGAAGGAAATTGGAGATCTGATATCAAAGGCTATGGAAACAGTTGGAAAGGATGGAGTCATTACTATTGTTGTGAGTGCTGAGCGGTTCTGTTTTTTGTTAGGCTCTTTCTATGTAGTCATCTGCAACTTACCCTCGGAAATTGGCAGGATGGCAAAACATTGGACAATGAGCTTGAAGCAGTACAGGGAATGAAGCTGTCCAGAGGATACATATCCCCTTACTTCGTGACTGATGAGAAGACTCAGAAATGTGTAAGTCTACATTTCCTAGTTTAAGCAGTTAAACCAGCATGAACATCTTACTATTTTTCTTTAAGGAAATCTTTGGTTCCCTTGGCCATCTTTGTTTCCTTTGCCCGCACCTTTTTTTTTTTCTGGGGCCCTAAAGTTAAGGGAACCAAACATGCCCTCCGTTCCCTTTGTGCTTTGGTTTCGTGATTGCAATATGTATGCTACTAAAAATAATTGAAGGCTGTAGTTTGTTCACTCTATTGGCATTCAGGAGCTTCTATATAATCACTGATAGGCTATTGGATTTTGTTTGCAAATGTTACACATGTGTACTTGCCCTTAAAGATGTGGTATCTGGGATAACTTTTGGTCTTTTAAAGGTGAGAGCAGATAAAAACATTAATGAGATGCATTCCAACAGATGGGAAGATTCTGTATGAATGGTCTGAGACTATTAATATTTTCACTTATTCATTCTATACCTGTACAGGAGATGGAGAACCCTCTGATTCTTATCCATGACAAGAAAATCTCAAACATGAATTCTCTCCTTCCAGTATTAGAAATTTCTATCAAGGTATTTCTGTTTATTTATGCCTCAGCTTTTGGTGTATGTAAAATTGGTGACATCTGATGAGTGGTAAACTGGTAATTGTCAATGTAGAATCGCAGGCCTCTTCTCATTGTGGCTGAGGATGTAGAAGGAGAAGCTCTGTCAATGCTTGTACTGAACAAGCATCGTGCTGGACTCAAGGTGACATTAATTATGTCCTTCGGGCCTGATATATACTGTAATGAAGTGCTTATATTAACTACTGGACAATATGTACTCTTGCATCCTTTTTTTGTCTTCTCTCTTCTTTTTGAGTAAAAAAGCACCCTCAGTTGTAGTACTTCTACCCTTTTGCAAGTCATTGGACAATGTCTAATGGCATCATGGTGAGGTTTATTCATGTAAATCCTTCAACTAATTACCAGTGTCCAAATGTAGGTATGTGCTGTCAAAGCTCCTGGATTTGGTGATAACAGAAGGCACAATCTGGATGATATGGCTGTGATGACTGGAGGAGAGGTTAGCTATTATTGACCAGTAACCTGTAATCCAAAGTTTCTAACGAAAAGTGCATTTCTTTGATTCAACTGACTTTATTCATCACTTTAATGTCAAGGTTGTTAGTGAGGAACGGGGTCTTGATCTTAGCGAAGTCCAACTGCAAATGCTTGGCACTGCGAAAAAGGTCTGTCAGCTCTCATAAATTGTTGTGTCTCAGTTCAAGACTGTGACATTCTTCTTCACAGGTTACTGTATCTCTCGATGATACTATCATCCTAGATGGTGGAGGTGACAAACAGCAAATACAGGAGAGGTGCCAACAGGTACTGTAAGGATTTTCATATATCCTACCCCTTTCTTCTTTAATAATGGATACACAGCTTTCCTGCGTGTTCGAGAAAAAAAAAAGAATAATCACATTTCTCAAGACCTGGATAATACTAGAAGGAAGCTCTTTCAAACTGAATTACATTGTTCTGGTGTCCTTGGCAGCTTAGAGAATCTATTGAGACAAGCACTGCTATGTTTGACAAAGAAAAGGCCCAAGAGCGTCTATCAAAGTTATCTGGAGGTGTTGCTGTCCTCAAGGTTTGTTGAAATTTTAGAAATTGATGAGTGGTTGAAGTTTTTTTTTCCTGTCCCATTCAGTATGCACTTAAATTGCAGATTGGTGGAGCTAGTGAAGCTGAAGTTGGTGAGAAAAAAGATAGGGTAACAGATGCTCTAAATGCCGCAAAGGCTGCTGTGGAGGAGGGCATTGTGCCAGGTTACATAACTTGAGCAATTCGCATCTTATATTTATGCTTGATATTTCATAACCTGCTTATTAGTTTACCCTATGCAACTCGACCTTATATTTTATTCATTCTTGTCTTCATGTCTCTTCACAGGTGGTGGAGTTGCCCTTCTATATGCCACGAAGGAGCTTGACAAGATTAGCACAGCAAATGAGGATGAGAAGATTGGAGTTCAAATTATCAAGAACGCTTTGAGGGTAGCTTCTTCTACTATTTATCTAGTTTCATGCATTGGGTTATTTTTCTCTTGAACCTAAAATGATTTATTAAATTTCTGCAGGCTCCTTTGATGACCATTGCTGCAAATGCTGGTGTTGATGGGGCTGTAGTCATTGGAAAGCTAATTGAACAAGACGACCTCAGCTTGGGCTATGATGCAGCAAGAGGTTTGCGCTGTTAACTATGTCTGAACATTTCATTCTAAATTTGAGTGTTTCCAACAAATACCGTGTTCTGTCTCATATGTTGCCATAATTTCCCCATCAGTGTAATCCTTTGTAAAGTAATTACTTCATGCATTTTGCCAACTGCAGGGGAGTATGTAGACATGATTAAGGCCGGCATCATTGATCCAGTTAAGGTGATCCGCACTGCGCTTCAGGATGCTGCAAGGTAACATCTTTAATATAATTGCCCATATTCCTCTTGTATAACTAAAACGATCAGACTTACAAAGTTTATTGTCTTTCTGCAGTGTTTCCTTGCTGATGGCAACCACAGAAGCAGCCATTTCCGAGCTCCCAGCAACAAAGGCCAGAATAGCTAGCCGCATGCCGCAAATGGGTGATATGGATTTTTGAGAACGACCCGACCTGATGTATGATTGACATGTTCTTGGCCAAGGACAGTACTTGGGAACGATCTCTGTTTCCCCAGAGTATACATCGATACGATCTATAGTGTTTTATCTCGAACGAGGTGGAAAACTGGCACCGAGATTTGATTTTTGACATAGGGCCAATGGGGATGCGACCTGAACTAATTTAGAGCCTTTCGTTTTGTAGACTCAAATGTATGGTATGCAACTTGGCAGTGGAAATTTGCTGCGCAATTTTACGAGCTCACGAGGGTTGCTGTTTCGTCACAATCTTGTTATCTAACATGTTCTTAAGCAACTCTCTATCTCGGTTTTACCACCAGTATTGGTCCGCATTGTATCATACTCCCTCTGTTTTTTTACATGTTGAGCACACGGCAACATCTGTCACCTTCAAATTTCACATACAAAAGGACGAGACAAGAAGTCTCACTTGTCATCTTCACATTTCACATACAAAAGGATGAAGCAGGGATTAGGGATTAAGTACCAGCAGAAGTCTCACTTGGTTTGCTTGGATGATACAGAATCCACAAACGACTTATTAGACTATCTGCCGTCTATGAAGACACGACGAGACCTAAGCATAATCTCGAAATGATTTTCTATAGAGATCTGAAAGGATTACCACGAAGCTAGAACCTCCTATCCTACGCCGTCTTGGGCTCTTCTGGCGACTGGATGAAGCGGGGGACTTCTCCGTTCATCACCCTCCATGGCCCCCAGTAGAACTTGGGCGGCATGATCGGCACAGCCTCACCCGGGTGATCCTCCCAGTACTTCTCCTGCGAATCGGGAAAAAATAGAGAGTTAAACTAATAGTCATATCAATTCAACGAAGTAAAAAAGACTGATTGCTCAAATGTTATATTACGGGCAAAAACAAATTAGTGCTTCTGCTTTCAAGAACATCGAAACTAGACATCCAGAAACTATGCAGATGCAGTGAGCAGACGAGTCATGTCAAGAGCAGGGTAAGTCGAGCACAGAAGTCGCAATGTGACCAGAAGGCGGAAATCACGTTGGCATGGTGCGGTTTCCCGGGCAAGCATTCCAACGAGCACCTGACGGGCGCGCGCCGCGGCGCCGGTGGAAAAGCGCCAAGCCGGCAAGGGCCACCGGGGGGGGGGGGGGATTGAGAAGCCGAAGTGATGAGGTCGGCTCACCTTGTAGAGCTGCTCGGTTACGGCGGCACCGATCACGCCGGTGTAGAAGGCGGCGACGTAGGTGCCGACGAGCGGCGCGAAGGAGCGCGGCGGGCGGTACGGCTCCACCATGTCCCACACCACCGTCTTCTCCCACTTGTGGAACTGCCGGTCCGCGTACCACCGCCAGAACCGGCTCGACATCGCCGCCACCTGCTTTCCCTTCGCTTCCCCCTCCCCTCTCACGCGTTCGCGTGATGTGCGACGCGGCGCGGCCTCGCCGCCGGCTCTGGAGTTGGAGACGGGAAGGCGACGATGCTTCGAAATGGGCTGGACATTTGGTTGCTGTGTTGAATATAATTGGGTCGAATGGGCTCTCAACCCGGCCCGTTACGGCCCATGTGTGCCGTCTCCGCGCCGCGAAAACACAAACCGGCTGGTCGAAACTCGAGGGAAAAAAAAAACCCAAAAATAGCTCGCGGTTTCTTGCACCACTCCGGCTCCGCCGCCGCCCGCCGTTCGCCGCAGTCGAGATGGGCATCAAGGTGAGTACGGGGGGATCCATCCTCCCTCTACCTTCCTTTGGGTTTCGCGGTTGCTACTTCTCGGTGGCGAATCGATTGATGGGCTCTGCTTTGGTTCGCGCGTGGGCTGTGTGTAGGGTTTGACGAAGCTGCTGGCGGACAATGCGCCCAAGGCGATGAAGGAGCAGAAGTTCGAGAGCTACTTCGGCCGCAAAATCGCCGTCGACGCCAGCATGAGCATCTACCAGTTCCTGGTGTGTTGCGCCGTAGCACAGTCCTCATTTCTTTTTTTCCTCATCTCGTGAGGATGACTCTAGTTTTGTCAGTGTTTGACTGCTTGTTCTGGCCTGGGATGGATTCCGTATTCGTATGTTGTTGGTTGCTTTTGCAAATGTTATTATTGTTGCTTGGGATGTTACTCTTTAAATTGGTTCTAGGGTTTAACATTGTTATAAAACCTTGTGATGGCTTCTTATTGCTAATTGTGGGTGTTTAAATAATGGAGATTTCTACAACCTACTTTTTAGATGTGCATATGAATTGGCAAAGTTATCCAAGTTAGTGTCCAAAAGAAGAGCAATTACATTGTTCGTAACCTCCCTTTTTTCTTATTTGAACTGGATGATTAACACTGGTTGCCTCCAAGATTGGCTGGTTTGGCTTGTTCAAAATAAAATTGCATTGGTTGCATTGATTCTTTGTATCTTGAGATGCTACTACTATACCACCTAGTGTCATGAAAGTTGGGGCATGTTTCTTGTGCTTCCTTGAACAGATTGTAGTTGGACGGACAGGTATGGAAACACTCACAAATGAAGCTGGTGAAGTCACTAGGTACAGATAAATGTATCCTATCAAGCATGCGTGATAAGCTGCACTCGCTGTATTTCTAGTGCTGCTATTTTTTTCCCTAAAAGTTTATGATTTGTTTGGCAGTCACTTGCAAGGTATGTTCAACCGGACAATAAGGTTGCTGGAGGCAGGAATCAAGCCAGTGTAAACACAGTTTCCTTTCATTTATTGCCACTGTAATCTTTGGTGAATATCTTTAAACAATTTGTTTCCTTCTAAATGGATCACTTCATTATTTGTGCAGGTATGTTTTTGATGGCAAGCCTCCTGATATGAAGAAACAAGAACTTTCTAAAAGGCATGATATATTTCTTGAACACTTCTATTGTTCCTATTATATATTTGTCCTTCAAGTTCTTATCTTATTGGCTTATTGCTAGAGTGTATTATTCTTTTCAGATACTCAAAGAGAGAGGATGCAACCAAAGATCTGACTGAGGCAGTAGAGGTAAGCTGATATTGTATTGACCAAAGCTTGCATACCTTTTGGTTTCTTTCTCTCTCTCTCTCTTTTTTTTTTAATTTCGGGGGGGGGGGTACCTTCTTTTGTTTGTAATTCCTAAAGGAAAATGCTCTATGATTTTTCAGGAAGGAGACAAGGATGCGATTGAAAAATTGAGCAAAAGGACTGTAAAGGTAAATTGTGTTCGTTTTGCAGTGTGTGTTATGGTTTACTGAAAATTTCATGAGTACTCCACACACAAGAATTCAAGGTGATTTAGAATGTTTCTGTATTCTTTCAGCCTAAATGTCAAAGAGACAAAGATGATGCTACCTCTGTTCATATTTATATGACGCCAATTAGCTCAAATCTGAGCTAGCCAACGTCAAATAAAAGTGAACGGAGGGAGTATATAATATGCAAGATTTTTTGTTTTGAGACTCTGAGGGTGATCTATGGCTTCATCTTTTTTCCCACCTTGATGAACAGGTCACAAGGCAGCACAACGATGACTGTAAACGATTGCTGAGACTTATGGGAGTTCCTGTTGTTGAGGTGATTCGGTTTTCCTTGGTATCATTCTACTATATGGGGACGGTCAGGAGGATATAGTCGTTGAATTTTTGCCTGGTTATGATCTATCACGTGTTTTATCAGTCCTAAACTTCTAATTGCATGAACTCTGCTTTGTCGGGCTAATAGGCACCTTCTGAGGCAGAAGCAGAATGTGCAGCCCTTTGCATAAATGATAAGGTACATTTAACCAGACCTTCACCTCCTTCTTTCAACTCCTTTTCGTTTTTTTACTTGGTGCTATCTATTTATAGGTGTACGCTGTTGCTTCGGAAGATATGGACTCTCTTACGTTTGGGGCTCCACGGTTCCTTCGTCACTTGATGGATCCAAGTTCCAAGAAAATACCTGTGATGGAATTTGATGTTGCCAAAGTGTGCATTGTTGTTATGTGCTCAGTAATTACCTTGATGTTACATATATGTCACCAATTCTTATGTTGCAGGTTTTGGAAGAGCTTGAACTCACCATGGACCAATTCATTGATTTGTGCATCCTTTGTGGATGTGACTATTGTGAAAGCATCAAAGGTATCCTATATCGTTTCTCTTTCATACTACGGCATACATTTTATCAATTCCATCATTTCTAGAATGTTTTACCTTTTGAAACCTACATTTTTCTAACCCCACATCTTTGCTTGTCTGTCAGGTATTGGGGGGCAAACAGCTCTGAAGCTTATTCGTCAACATGGGTCCATAGAAAGCATATTGGAGAATCTCAATAAAGACAGGTTAGTCCATTTAATATATCTTGAGTCTACCTACTAGTCAAAGGAGCGGAGCACTCCATTTTCGATCTTGGTTTACATTCATCAACTGATGATGTTTTTATTTTTTAATTGGTATTCCTTGTATTGCATGTCTTATTGGTGAAATGAAATGAAACTGTTCGCTGTTTGATTATTTTTGGTTTGGATATATGTGTGCTGCAGATATCAAATTCCTGAGGACTGGCCGTACCAAGAAGCTCGACGCTTATTCAAGGAACCCGATGTTACATTGGATATTCCTGAGCTGAAATGGACTGCACCTGATGAGGAGGTATGCCTACTGACCTTGCTTACTTACTCCAAAATCCACTCATACATCCTGAATGTATCCGGTTTGCTTTGGGCCTCTTTCTAGGGTCTTATAAATTTCCTGGTAAAAGATAACGGCTTCAATGAAGATCGGGTAACAAAGGTATGACTTTTCTTTTGGTTCTTACTGTTTGCTTCTCCAACCATTTTTTTTTTGGCAACTATGGTTTTTCTTGTGTTTTGTGTAGGCCATAGAGAAGATCAAATCTGCCAAGAATAAATCATCACAAGGAAGGTTGGTACCATTGTACATTTTCGACATAGTGCCTGTGTACGTATTTACTTAGTTGATCTGTGCTTATTGTTGACTTAATGTAACCAGACTCGAGTCCTTTTTCAAGCCGGTTGCCAGCACATCAGCACCGTTGAAACGGAAGGTACCTCCTACAAGAGTGTCACCCCACCCCCTCATGCTTCTCTATGGTTCTCAGAAATATTGCGAGCCAGCGTTGTTGTAATATAGTTGAAATGGGGATTTTATGGCCTTGTGGGCCTGTTTTCCTGTAAGGCTTGCTCGTAGCAGTGTGTTTCATGTCGAAACCATACGTTACCTATTTAACTGCACTATGGGGCAGTCCTTTCTTTCGCACGTCAGTACTGGTCATTAATCTGTCACCCCAAATGCAGGAGACTTCAGAGAAGACAACTAAGGCCGCAGCGAACAAGAAAACGAAGGGCGGTGGAAAGAAGAAGTAAGCATGCTTGCTTGATGTGAGACGGAGCAACAGAAGCCGCGGAGGCCTTCTTAGGAGTATTTAACTCGTACGTGTTGTAACGCAACCTTTGGTCAATGTTTTCTTACGTTCCAAGCTAGGTAAAATAGTTGCCTTTGTGAGACAAAGTTTGGTGTCAAATAACACTAATCGCATATGTGAGCTCATCTGTTCATGCTCGTACCCGCCAAGCGATCTCACTCCATTGTGTCAGTGATCCCATGTACAAGTTTCTCCTTTTTGTTTCTCACCAGAGATCCTGAAATTCGGTATGGTGATGACTGATGAATACCGCAGCTAGTCCGTTCGATGTATTTTCCTGTGATCTCTACGCATGCACTCAGCCTATGATCAGGATTCAGGACTTTGCGGATCTCCACCCGCGCTCGATAGCTACAGGCGTAAAATAAACATCGGCAGCGCGGATCATGAGTTCATGACACGGTCACAGGCAGAGCAAGACAGATCAGGCAACCACGGATTTCAGTAATTGAAGAATACTGGAGCGAACAAGACTGAGAAAAGCATCCACATGGGACCGAGTAAATTTCTTATGTTACAAAAGAAGCAAAAAAGAATCATAAGCACGCTAGCCCAATCTTAGCTTAGGTGGAAAAAAATGTACACAAGCTACAGAGATAAAAGGAGCCTGACAAGCTGAACTTCCCACCCAGTATGCAGTTTCCGAACTCTTGTTTTGCTGCACATTCACTGCACCCCATCTGGTCGATTTCAACATTAGCTTGTAAAGTTCTGAAAAATGATTCATCTTAATTTACACAGTTCTAGGCTTCTAGCCGAATCTAATACGCCTACATCACAAACCAGGGCAGTTCTACCAGAACGGCTATGACTTCTCCCCATGCTACAAAACTTTACATGGGTTCAACAAAAAATCTTCATGAAGCATATGTGTGTGTTTGTTTGTTCAGTACTGCACCCTTGTCACACTATTTATCCCAACTGTCTTCTCGCATGCCAAACTCCCATTTCTGAGGGAGGGGGCCGTATATGGAGGAAAACTTTGCTAAGCATTTTGTTCTGATATCATAGTGCTTCTGGGTGTTTCGGCTGATTGCAACAGATGAAAGCTTGGATGTGTCAATAGCCCATGCGGGGTGGATGTACTCCACAGTCCTGGAGGTGCTTCCATTTGCATACAGAAAATTCATGAGCAAGTCCTCACAGTTGAAGTTCTTGTGCACATAGTCCCTCCCTTCACGAGCTTCCTCGCTCCAGTACTTCTTGAACGCAAACTCGCTGTCCATGAAAGCAGCTCCTGTGAGGATCAGATTGTATCCCCCCTTACCCCTAGCATATCTTTCGTTCCTGTACTGCAAAGGGTTGCCATCTATCATCCGAGGGTAAAAGCCCACCATCCGCTCAGGGTGTTCTCTCCAGGCCCTGAATCCTTTCTCCAAGTCAGTGCAAGTCATCATGATATCATCATCTAGTTCAAAAACAGCCCGTGTCTTTATCAGAGGGTCAACCCTGAATCGGTTGTTAAGTGAATTGATCTCTTCAACTCGTATCCTGACAGGAACAGTAGAATCAAAGGCGTCACTGCTCGGAGGGTTACCTTTGTTCCAAACGACAACTATCTCCCTAACTGACTCACATCTGGAGTAGTGTTCAACAAACAGCTTCAAGTTCCATAGACGAGCTTCATATGTCATTGTGACCATCGTGAACTGAGAGTGTTGTCCTTGATATGTGTACGCCTCTTCAGCACCATTACCGCCACATAAGAAATGCACAGCAATGCACACATTCACGATACCAATTAGAGCAACTACCCAAAAGAACATCATATTGGACCAAGTTTTCTCATTGAGCCTTGTTTTGATAGCAGAGATATATCTGCCAATATTGGTAGAATATCTGCGAACCTTTTGGTTGAAGCGGTGCCCAGGGAAGATGCGAGATAATTCAGTCCTCCTTGTCAGAGGAGCCCGGAAGCTTGGAGGAATGTAGCAACTGATCGCACCTTTCACAAAACCCACAAAAACAGCAAGAGAAACAGCTAATAACAATCCTAGGTAACCAAAGAGAGAACGTCGTGTTGAATCCCCTGAGGGGACACGATCACCATCCATTACAGCGATCCATTCACCAGACGCAAGTTGTTGTGCATCCATGTGATGGTACCTCATGCCATTCCAGGCATTTCTACCTTTCTTTGGCTCCTCAATCCCAATTTTTACTGGGACCTCTTTGTACTCTTCCATGGTTAGCTTTTCAACTCTGTACAGCTTAACCCTCCGTCCATAGGTACCACTGCAATCCTGACCAGGACGATACAATGATCCTTCAAATACAAAGAGCCTCCCACCATTTCGAGCTCCCAAACTTTTGTCTGATTTGTAAATAGGGTTTTGTTTGTGCTCAGTCCAAGGACCAAGAGGAGAGTTACTGTACCAAATCTCAAGCTCTGCATTCTTCTCAACGCCATATCGTGTAAAATCAGAAGCAAATAACCACCAGTATCCCTCAAATTGGACTAATGAGGCATCGATTAGTGGCTTGTTGACAAGCACCTTCTCCAATGTCCATTCAAGGGGAAACTTAGTAGCACGATAAAGCCGCAGTTCCTTCTTTTTGTTTCCCTCTGGCATCATATAAATCTAAAAGAGAGAGAGTTAGTTTACTTGTATCTTCAGAAACGTTTCATTAAAGTATAAGTATAATGGTTACCGATCTACCTCGTTCTCATATTTGAACACAAATGGATATGACAGATGCCATGCCTCATCTAAAGCAATGCCAAGAAACTCCCATGTTGCACCTTTATCAAAGCTTCTTGCAACTCCAATATCGCCTTGCATTGAGGATATTGTTTTTGTTTCAAAGAAAAGAAATAGTGTGTCCCCCTACAAGGTGCATAGTACCATATCAGACCACAAACTCCAGGGGAGAAAAAAAAAGAGACCATGTCATTTTAGTGGGAGAAAAAAATGCATCCCTGGAAAGTAGTATCTCAAACACAAGAATACTACTTATTGGATGATGCTTTTATCAAGTAGCATCCCTGGTGGTGCATATTCAACCAATGAATGATGCCAATGAGACCTTTCAACAAATCAAGTTCTACATTAATGGTTTCAAATATTCAGTGTACTTAACTAAACATGGCATGGTGTTCATTCCAACAGTATCCCCTTCTCCTAACTACAGGTCACTAGATTATCATAAGCTAGAATTTGGTTTGAACCATGGTTACCATGCTTGTTTACTGGCGAGTCATATACTAGTGCCTTTGCATGCCTTGGCTGAGAAAGTCACACACTGTTTTTCACACAATATATGACAATATAAATAGTACCCAGGTAATCAGCTAACAGGCGTGGACTCTAACAGTCCAAAAATAAAAACTTAAGCCCTCAGAAATCCCCCTGTTGCGGAGCTGAATTCAGGAATTCGGCTACTGTCACCAATTCAGCCAGTCAACCCAAATTTTACCTATTTTTCTGCTCAGTGATTTGCTACAATAGCTTAGCTAATTTGGTGGTCA
Source organism: Digitaria exilis (assembly GCA_015342445.1). Taxonomy (NCBI): domain Eukaryota; kingdom Viridiplantae; phylum Streptophyta; class Magnoliopsida; order Poales; family Poaceae; genus Digitaria; species Digitaria exilis. The sequence goes on from JACEFO010001940.1 coordinate 178,597, forward strand.
TTGCTACATCCACACGGCAGAACTCTTTTTTCGAACGAAAACACAGCAGAGTTTCATCCATCATCCCAGGGAAGAGCGGCAGCGACGCTCACCTCGACGTAGAGGAATGGGTCGGCGACGAAATTGCTCGGGTACCCCGCCTCCGTCGGGGTCGCGCAGGTCAACACTGGGTTTGCCACCGGCCACGCCGAGCTGTTCCCATTGCTTCTCCCTTCCTGCCCACCAAAATGACCAAAATTACGCACCAGTAAGCGCACCTCAGGCGTCAACCCAGCACACGAAATGCGCTGCCTTAAGCTGAGGCGCCGCACGCCACTCACCAGCTCGATGGACCGTAGCTCGAGGGGGCTGCTGCCGTAGAACATCCCCACCGACCACGACCCCTCGCCGTCGGCACGGCACCCGGCGGCGCCGGAGTCGGGGAGGCGGAACGACGAGACCACCACCCAGAAGTACAGGCCGCCCACGACCGCCGCCGTGGCCGCCGCGGCCAGCAGGAACGAGGCGGCCGGCGACCGCGCGAGCGCCGCCGCGCGCATGCTGCTGCTCGGCGGCGGCCTCATAGCTCCTCCTCGCCGCGCAGCCTGTCCAGCCATGCCCCTCCACCCCCCGCCCGTAGCATCGACCGCCCGATCGGATCCCGGGCCACGCCGCGCGAGGACCTCTCTCTCTAGCTCCCCCAGGCCAAGTCCGCCGAGCTGGATCACCTCCACTGGCCGATTAATTAAGCGTGGAAATGCGAGGCGGCCGCAGCCGGCGGGGGAATTAGCGGGTAATTAACGCGCGATTAAGCGGGCAGCTTGCAACAGGCCAGAGCTGCTTCGCTGTCCGAGCGGCGGGCGAGCTGCTTTGTGGGGGATGTGAGGTGTGTGTGACGACGAGGAAAGGGGGCGGATGGCTCGGGGTGACCTATGGAGTTTTATAGGTTGGACCGAAGGGGGAGAAGGTTTCCAACAGGGACGGCGGCGACGGCATGTTTGACCGGAACCAGCACGGACGCCGATTTCCTTTTTCGTTTCTTCTTCCAGATTTTTCAAACATTCTTCTTCGAGAGAAAATACGAAAATCCTTCAGTTTTTCTGAACGGGAGAATTTTTTTCATAACAGCGACATCTCAGGAAAGAACCAGTAATTGGCCTCTGTCCTGGACTCCTGGTTTTTTCGTACCACATAAATTTGAACCGGCTTTTACTTTTACCGGGTTGAGTTTACTTTTGACGCCAAGATGATTTTCTGCAGGTTCCGGGCCGTAATGCTTTTGGCTGGAGGCGAAGCTTCACGTCACGAGAACTTCGAGCCGGGGGAACAAAATTTAGCAGTCAAATATGTCTATTTAGCACTTCAATTTTGGGCCGAGTAGCGTAATTTCCTACGGAGAACTATGTGTCTATACGAATGGTTAAATATTTACATTACCCTGATGGATCCAAATAAAACCCGTAAAGCAATGGAAGCATCCACCATTTAAATACAATGGGAAGATGAAAATGGAACCTGTAAACCCTTCTAGACCAATCTCCCAAGCTGTACGAACTTTGCTTGCATCGTTACGATAGATCAGGTTCTCCACAGAATGCATCAGGCTCAAATGACCTTGCCGCAGCGTCACTGTAAACTCCAGGGATAGCCCTGCCAACGGAATTTTCATACGGTTCCTTTGGATTTTCAATGTTGACATAAAGAAGAATGCAGAGGATCAGGGAGCCTGCCAGACCCACCAAGGTAAACTTCACTCTGTTCAGCACAGGCTTGACCTGGACAGTAATAAAAATAGAGTAGTCAGCAGCCATGCCGAAGATTCTTCGCAACGATATATGATTTTCTTTTTTTCAGGGCCATTTGCAATGTTTCAGAATAGGAATGTGCCAGAGAACACCCACAAATGTAGACACAGAGAACATATGGGGTCATAATGTCATCATGTTCTCTGAAGGATTTCACAGCTCATGCCATGTGCAAGAACCATTCAATATTCATTCCTAAGTTTTATGTCGTAGAGTAGGTTCTCAATAGAAAACAAAGCGCATAAGAAGCTAGCCGATAACAAAATAATCGAACATCTAAGAAGCCAATCAACTTACAGAAAATGAGCCTAAAAGCCGATCACGAGCTAGAACTTCTGGCGTTTTAACCCATATCTGCCAACAGCAAGAAACAATGTTAGCTGCAAGAGCTAATTCAGGTGCTTAATGATGTTACTGAATCCCATGCATACAAAAATCAAATCAGCAGAATACACATACTTGTCAAGAATTGTATTAACAATGCAAAAAAACAGGGTCCATTATTAGACTAACGTGAATAGTCAAATTATATGGCCATCTTAAGCATGTGTGTATATTTTTGTTTCTTTCATTTTAAGATGACTGCGTACATGTTAAGATGATGATAACTTCAATTCTATAACATTGAACGGGCAAGGAAGCATTTGTCAGAATATGAAACCAAACGGTAGCAGATTAACACATCGCCACTTTTATAAGTAAGTTGTTCGGTACTTTGGTGGCATTGGTTTGTGCTTCAGTCCTTATTGTGTGATTCTGGTAGCTTTACTATATCATATTCCTTTCATCCAACTGTTTATTTCACTAATAACAGATCAAGGCATTAGCTTTTGATGGCATAGGGACACCTCAAGAAATCAATCACAGCCGAGGGCGCTTAAGGTTGGCTTGGCATGATTTTTGGGTTACCGTTAACCTTCAATGCTAGATCAAAGGGAAAAGTCTATTTTCCACCCTCCAACTATTACAAAAGTCTGATTTTCAACCCACAACTACAAAACCAGACACTAAACACCCTCCAACTATCCAAACCGTGCAAAATTGGCCCTTTGGGTGGTTTTGAAGGTGGTTTTGTATTTTCTAAAAATGGACCTACATGTTGGTGCACCATTAGAAGTTATTTGCATATTATTTATTTTTATTCCAATTTTTTTAAAAAAATAATAAGACACCAGTAATATAAATATATAATACCCAAATAACAATAAATGGTGTGCCAATAGATTGGTTACATTTTAAGAGGACTTTTGGCACTGATTTCATATTTTTTGAGTCCAAAATGAATTAGTTATGTGTTTTTAAAGTTTAAATAATATTTCTACTATTTTTAGAAAATCCAAAACCACCCTCAAAACCACCCAAAGGGCCAATTTTGCATGGTTTGGATTGTTGGAGGGCCTTTAGTATCTGGTTTTGTAGTTTGAGGTTGAAAATCAGACTTTTGTAATGGTGAAAAATACACTTTTCCGATCAAATACCAGAAATGGTGCGATCAACAGAAGCATCTCACCTGTCCGTCGTACCATCCTGTCTCCTCATCTGAATCAAATACGATACAGATTTCAGAATTCAGACTACAAAAATGCAAACTAACAGGAAGGCGAACAAATTCGAATTCCTCACACTCCACTGTGGCGCTGAGCAGGCGGTTGCCGACGTAGGCCCACCCGAGGTACATCCGCACCACGGCCAGCGTGACAGCGAGGATCCCGGACCCCGTGGCCCCGAGCGCGAGGTGCACGGCGTCGCCGCCCGCCCCGCCGCGGCCCCCGAAGGCGGCGACGGGGAGCCCGACCAAGAGCGCGAAGGCGGCGCCCGTGAGCGCGAGCCGGGAGCAGTAGACGCGGAGGTCCCCCGCCGCCCAGGAGAAGGGCAGGGAGGACGAGAGCGCCTCGTACTCGTTCACGGGCCGCTGCTCCGGCGGCACCGGGCACCACCCGGTCTCCGGGTAGGAGGAGCTCCCGTTCCGCGACGGCGGCGTCGCGGGGCGCCGGTGTCGAGGGAGCCGGGCGACCCGCCGCGCGCCGCTCGCGGGGAGGGCGTGGCTGGGGAGCGGGAGGAGGCGCGCGTGGAGGGGTGGGGAGGAGAGGGAGGCGGCCATGGAAGGCGAGCGCACTGGTGTTGCGAGCCGGGAAGCAACGGCCCGGCGTCCCGTTCCCCTCCTCTCTCGTGGCGTTTGCGTGGCCGCCTCGACACCTCGACCCCTTTTCGTTCGCAGACAGAGACAGACAACGGAACTGGTCTGGATGAACTCGTGAGATATTTTCGCTTTCACGTGGGCCTGAGGCCCAATAGCATGCGGCCGACAAGACAGTACTAGTACCTCTCGTCTTATGGCCCGTTTGCCCCATTCGAAAGGAGCACAGCAGTGATTTACACCCCTGAATTATTTCTAAGTTAAATTTACCCTCTAATATTATTTATTACCTTTTTTCCATACGAAAGTTAAATTTTAATATATAAAAAAGTTGAAATGTACACTATGATAATATAGAGATATGGATGTGTTTTCTAACATGATGTTTGCATCGATTTTTTACTTACGTCCGATCTGCGCATGGAGAAAAAAAAAAGACAAGTCATATTGGTGGTAAATTAAACTAAATGATATAGTTTTGAAGTTAAGTGAACATGAAATAGTTTATAGTTATTGTGAAGGAGAGTATTTTTCCTTTGAAAGGGAATGTGTCATTGTTGATATGTGTGTCGTAAATTGGACTACATTTGTAAAGAATATGCACAACATTTATATTTTTATATAAGTTTATTAAAAAACTAGATTCAAAAATCTATCTAATAAGATTAATTGCACTATAAATATGTCAGTTCCTGATTTGGTCGCACCGGCACCGACGAGTGATTGCGGTGCTAACCACTCGTTTCCCTGATGCCGAGAGTGAGAGACGGAGTTTTATCCTGGTTCCGGCCTCTGGGCCGTACGTCCAGCAGTGGTGCGATGCACCGGGTTGCGTGTTGCTCGTAGTAGGGGTTTACAAGCAAGGTGGGAGAAGGAGGTGAGCTCCTAAGTCCCTGGCTATGGTGTTTGCGAGTGTTTGTGAGACTTATGCTCTTTGCGTGGTTTCGTGCTTGTTTGTTGTTCTGACCGCCTGCCCTTTGCATGGGCTTTCCCTCCCCTTTTATAGACCAAGGGGGCGGGGTGCGAGTACATGTGTTTGTCGTTGTATGCACTGTTCGTCCATGCCGCGCAGTACGCGAGCGGGAATCGCGCCTTCCAACTCCGCTGACGACATGGCAGGGGCTGACGTATCGTCCTTCCTTCTCGTGACAGTTCACGGCGTCGAGGGTGGTGTCTTGCGCACGGTTTTCCATGGTCTCCTTCGAGGCTGCCTCCGAGGGTGGCTGCGCGTCCGGCGGGGGTAAAGTCAAAGGAGTGGTTGGCATAGTGCTGCTGGCAGGGTTAGGTCTGGCGTGCAGCATGGCGCTCAGAGTTCACTGTTGTGAATGGATTTGACCGATGTCTTCTCCGGGGAGTGGGAGATGGCGTGGAGCAGTGATCCCTGCTTTTTGACCGCGTCATGATGACTCTGATGGGTTGCAGAGCGTTGGGCGTTGTTCCCGGCGAGGCCGGCTCGAGCTTGGATCGCAAGCTCGAGCTTACCAACCCTCGAACGAGACGGAAACCATCCGCTCGAGGGTGGGGGTCGCCCTCGAGTCCGCCGAGCCTCGAACGAGACGGAAACCACCCGCTCGAGGGTGGTTGTTTCCCTCGAGCTGGATGGGTGCCGTGAACCCGTAGCGATGGCGGGCCTTTGCTGGGCCGTGGAGCCAGGTTAATGTCGTTGTGGGCCTTGATGCCAAGTAGTTTTGGGCTTAGATTGGGGTACCCCTATTGTAGGTACCCGACAGTAGCCCCCGAGCCTTCGCAGGGATGAGGTTTTCATCCTGCGAAGGCTGGAGTTCGCCGAGGCTTTCGAGGCCTTCGTTTCTTCGTGGGTTCCGGGAGTCCGTGGGGGCGCGCTAGAGCACCCGCGGGTGTAGCCCCCGAGGCCTTGGGAGAGTGGTTGTTACTCTCCCAAGGTCTCATCACCTAAGGTGAAGAGCACCCGCGGCTTCCTCAGTCGTGGGTTCGTCCACCGTGCCCGAGGTAGGGGGATTTTCGAGCTTTCTACGTGCCTCGAGCTCCCCGTTCGAGGGTGCTGAGGAGGAGGCGACCCATGCTTCCCTCGGTGGGATCGAGCCACGGGTGCCTGGTTGAGCTGTTAACGGGTGGTTCGAGCGGACGTCTATACCCCATTCGATAGGGGTAGGCTCGTGGTCACAGGACACGCCCGTAGAAGCCTTTCGCAAAGTATGCTAGATGGGACTCGACCTCATTCGATAGAGGTCGAGGGCTCGATGCTCCCCCTCGAGGGGTCCCTCGATCTAGGCACTTTGCCCGGCCTCGAACATAATCGGCTGGCTCCCTCGAGCGTTCGAGCTTCGAGGGTACCGTCGATTATCCCTGACTCGGTTGATCTGAGGCCCTTGTCGAAACCCTTCGTAGGCCCAAGGTTCGAACCCCTGATCAGTAGCACGATGGTTCCTTCAGTTCGGGGAGGAAGCTTCGAGCGTGATTTCATGGTTCCGCTCCGCGCGGGTTTTCGAGGCTTTCGAGACCTCTTTCCCTCGAGGGGGCATCCTCGAGCCTTCGAGCTTCGAGGTCCCTCCTTCGAGGGTGGTCGTTTTGAATGCGCCCTCGTTCTGCGCGAGTCATGATGACCCGCAGCGAAAACTTCGCGGTTTCGTGCGATCGTGGGAGAAGTGGGCGCGCTTTCTCGGGCGAGGCGTGCGGGCGCAGTTTGACACGACCGCACGATCTGTCGCGCCAGACTCCTCGATATTTACGGCGCAGTTACTCGATTGCGCGGTTGACGCGGCCCGTGCCGTTACGTCTCCCGGGGCAGGCCTGGCTGTCAGTCTAGGGACTGTCGCGTCAAGGCTGGAGTCCTGCCGTGCTTAGCTCCGCGGGGGGAGTATAAATAGCACGGCAGTGCCCCTGCCAAGGGTACGCTTCCCTTTGCGTTTTCGCCTTAGCCTTCAGTTCCCTTTGCCCTAGCTTTCGCCTTCGTCTTCTTCCTTCGTCCGAGCTCTCCTCGCTGCCATGGCCCAGTACGTTGATCCCGCGCCATGCAAGCCATCCAACGCCACCAAGCATTGCTTGGACAGCTTGGTGGAGGTCGGGGTGCTTCCGCCCAACGTCGACGGCGAGCCGCCCGTCTGGATCTCGCCGGGGGCCGCTGCGGAGCCCGATCCGCCGAAGGGCTACGTCGTCAGCTTCGCTCGTTTCCATGAGCGGGGCTTTGGAGTTCCGGTGGGGAGGTTCATGCGAGCGTTGTGCTTCCACTACAAGGTGGAGCTGCACAACTTCTCGCCGAACGCGATCTCGCAGGCGGCGGTCTTCGTCGCCGTCTGCGAGGGATATCTCGGCATCGAGGCCCATTGGGACCTTTGGTGCCACCTCTTCCTCGGCGAGCTTTTCTCGGAGTACGTCTCCATGGGGGTTCGTCGCCCTGCTCGCGCCGGCGGCTTGGTGCTCCAAGTTCGGAAGGGGCGCAAAGACCTCTATATCCCGAGCTCCATGGTTTCCAACAACCAGGACTGGGATAAGGGATGATTCTACCTCCGCAACGACGGAGGACATCTGCCGCCCTACACCGGCCTGCTACTGACGGAGAAGCAGCCCGACTGGCACTTCGGCGTGTCGCCGCCGTCGCGGAAGAAGAAGCTCGACCCGCTGGTGGACGCGCTCCAGTGGCTTTCGAGGCTCGGCCTCACCGCTGGCGGGGTCATCGCCAATTTCCACCGGCGGCGGGTGCTTCCCCTTATGCGGCGGAGGCTCTCGTTGTACGAGATGACCCCCGACGCCGACCTGACCGGCACGGTGATGGCGGCGGAGCCATTGCCCGTCGCCACCGCGGTTCAGCGGGCGCGGCGTGCCGTCGACAAGCTGCCGGACGACCCGTGGACGGTGCCGATGCGGCCCGAGGATGGCTATGTGAGCCTCGTGAGTGACCCTCGATTTTTGCTTTTGCTTTTTTGGTTTTGTTTTCGTGTTTCTGACCTTGCAAATGGTGCCTCGCAGGGCATATCGCGCGGCCATTACTCCAAGCCTCCCGTCCCCGAGGACAAGGCCGTCAACCGCGCCCTCGCCGAGAAGGCGAAGGAGGCCAAGGCTCGGAGGGAGGCTCGATCGCAGCGGAAGGAGCGGAAGAGGCAGAAGCTCGAGGCGGAGAACCGCGAGCGGGCGAGGCGGGGGCTCTCGCCGCTCCCTGTGCCAGAATCCTCCACCGACCGCGATGGATCTGACGAAGACGACGGGGCGAGGAGCCCATCTCCGTTCGAGCTTCCCATCGGTGGGCCCGCCCCTGCTGCGGCGTCTGGGGGCGGTGGCGAGGAGGTCATCAACCTCGGGACACCGCCGTCGACCGCGGTGCCCTCCATCGAGCGTCCGTCGGGGGAGGCCACGGCTGTTCCCGAGGGAACCCAGGGCCAAGATGAGGCCCCTCCGTCGACCGCGGGGCCTTCCTCTGAGGGTCCATCGGGGGCAGCACCGGCTGCCCTCGAGGAACCTCGGGGTGGAGGCGAGGTCCCGAGCGGCCGGGCGCCGTCGAGGAGGCCCCGGCCCCTGGGGCGGAAGCGGAAGTCCCCCAAGTAGAGCCCGTCGACTCTACGAGGGGTGAGGAGGCCTCGAGGGTAACCCCCCAAGGGGAAACCGTCGTCTCCGCGGGAGACGAGGCCTCGAGGACGGCTCCTCAAGGGGAAACCGTCGCGGCCACGGGAGGCGAGGTCCCGGGGGCAGCTCCCGTTCCGGCCTTGAGGCCAAAACGGCAACTCCCCTTCGTGCGGTAAGTTTTCCTTGTCGCTTGCTTGTCGTTGGTGTTTCGTTTTTGCCTCTAACCGAGCTTCTTTTCGTGTCACAGTCGCTCTGGGGGGCGGAGCACGCCTTCCCTCGCGCCAACCAAGGCCCTCAAGATCGGGCCTAGCTCGTCGCCGCACCCGTCCTCGCAGCTCCTGGGCCCGACGAACGAAGTCGTGGAGGACTTTGTTACGTTTTTCGACACCCAGGCGGAGCTGCAGGCCCGGCAGCAGCCGCGCGAGGAGGCGCCTCCGGTCCTCGAGGGGCCAAGGCCGCCTCAGCTCCTCGAGGGCACGGTCGAGCCCCACGTCGAGGCAGCTCGGCCCGAGGAAGCCAACCCCGCGCCTAGGGAGGCTCTTCGCGTCGAGGAGCCGTCTGCGGCGCCCGTGGAGGCGGACGCCGCAGTGGTCCCTCCGCATGAGGGGGGAGAGAGGCGAACCCATGGCGGCGGGTTCCCCCACTTGACGGAGCTGGCGGAGGCTCTGGGGGTTGGGGCCCCTGTGGCGCAGGGGCGCGAGAGTGGCGGGGCCGCGCCGTCGACTCTCATCACGGTTCAGCCAGGGCCAGCGGCGGCCTGGTCCTACGAGGCGCATGCCCGTGGAAACGCGGAGATGTGGCAAGCCCGCAGCGTGCTTCCCCAGCGGTTCGTCGACGAAGCCGTGGCAGAGGAGACTCTGTGGGAGGTCCAGTCGTCACACGGCTTGGACGTTCGCAGGGCGCTGCAGGACATCCTCCGTCTTCACGACGATGCCGGCAAGGTCCACCGGGTACGTCTCGGTGTAAGTGATGTTTTTGCCATGCCTTATTTTTTCAAAGAAGGCTTATCTCTTTTTTCTTTTCGCAGGAACTCCGCAAACAGGCGCTCGCGAAGAACGACCAGATTGCGGAGTTATCGCTGGAGCTCCGTCGCTTGTCCGGGACGCTCGAGGCTCGAGACCGCCAGCTAGACGACCTTCGAGGTGCTCGGGACCAGGCCCTCGCCCAGGGTCGGGAGAAGGGCGAGGTCATCGCTCGCCTTGAAGGCTCGGCCAGCGCCCTCCGCGAGCAGCTCGCGAACCGCAATGACTGGCTGGAGAACGAGCGGGCTGCGCGTCGCGCGGCGGAGCTGGCGGTCGAGGAGGAGCGGCGTCTCGCGGTCGAGGCTCGAGACCGGCTCGAGCAGGAGCAGACTGCTCGGGCCACGGCGGAGCGGCAGGCGCTAGAGGTGGAGCAGCGGGCCCAGGAGGCGGAGAGGGCCCTCGAGGCTGCTCAGGGACAGGTCGAGGGTAAGCTGATTTGGCTCGAGCTCTGACCCTTTCGTTTTGTTGCTTTTTGGCTGACTCTTGTTGGTGCAGCATTGAAGCAGGCGCTTCAGGCCGAGACCGAGTCGAAGGAGGCCGTGCTGGTGGCGCAGACGGAGACCCAGCGTGAGCTCGACGAGCTGGTGTAGGCGGCCTCGGCCGCCTGCAACGAGATTGCTGGTCCCGGCCTGCAGTCTGGGAGCACCCTCGCAAGCCGCGTTCGAGCGCTTGGGGGCCACTTCACTTCGCGCGTGAAGGAAGCCCTTCTGCTCGGAGTTCGGAAGGCGCTTGGAGTGGTTACGACCCACTACCAAGCGGACCTCTCGAGGCTCGCCGCTGGGTACGTTGTCGCCGATAACCTCAACGACGAGGAGGCGGTGGCGGCGATGGACGAGGCCGATGCTGCTGCTGACGGGACGGCGCGAGTGCTTGCCGGCTACTTCGAGGGCGCCCTCTTTCCTGGCGAGGACGGCGGCGGCTGGGACGACCTTGGCCGCGGGGGCGATCCCTGAAAATCTCGGGCCATCAAGCCCGATTGTAAAGAAGTAGATTAGGATTTCGAACTCCCTTTTTTTTTTGTAAGACTGGTTTGCATGTATCTTACTGAACGTCGTCTATTTTGCTTTAAACGTGATGTTATTTTTATGCGGTGCCTTCGCGACATGCATTAGTCCGATGCTTGTGCCTCGAGGGGAGAGCGGTGCTAGGATCGTTCCTACGTGAATGACTTGGGCGGAGGGAAGTGAGGTGTTGCCGTAGCCTCGAGGCGTAAGCGAACACTCGGCTCAGGCGACCCTGCCCTTGTCCGTTTCACGCCTAGCGTGTCTCCTTCGAGGTTTCGCAAAGGATTTTTCTTTTGAAAAGCGACGATTTTTTCGAGGGTTAGCCCCCATGTAGCCCCCGAGGGAGGGATGGCTCTACCGAGGGTAGAGCCAAACCTCCCTCGAAGCTTGAAAAGAATAAAAGTTCGTTTTATTTTCTTCTAAACTGTGGGGGTAAAAGCATCGACACTTAATTCAAAAGAACTTGCACAAAACTAAAGTATGTACAAAGATTTCGAGGGCCGCGGGGCCACTCTAGGGATAGAAACGACGTAGCTGTTGGATGTTCCAGGCGTTCGTGAGGACGTGCCCGTCCTCGTCAGCTAGCTTGTACGTTCCGGGCTTGAGAACTTCGGCGACGATGTATGGCCCCTCCCACGGGGGTGAGAGCTTGTGCCGCCCTCGGTTGTCCTGTTGAAGCCTCAACACGAGGTCTCCTTTGCAGAGATATCGGTGTCGGATCCTTCGAGCCTGTTGTCGACGCAGGCTCTGCTGGTACCTTGCCGAGTGGAGTAAAGCCACATCTCGAGCCTCGTCGACCTGGTCGAGCGAGTCCTCTCGAGCCTGGCAATTTCGCTGCTCTTGGTACGCTCGGAGCCTAGGGGACCCATATTCCAAATCCGTAGGGAGGATGGCCTCTGCCCCAAAGACGAGGAAGTATGGGGAGAACCCTGTTGCTCTGCTTGGGGTCGTTCTCATACTCCAAATCACCGATGGTAGCTCTTGCACCCACTTGTGTCCAAACTTCTTTAGTTTGTTGTGAATTCTGGGCTTTAGGCCTTGTAGAATCATGCCATTGGCACGTTCTACTTGGCCATTCGTCTGTGGGTGAGCCACTGCTGACCAATCCACTCGGATGTGGAAATCGTCGCAGAACTTTAAGAACTTCTTTCCTGTGAATTGCGTACCATTGCCGGTGATGATGGAGTTGGGAACCCCGAACCGATGGATTATATCGGTGAAGAAGAGCACCGCCTGCTCAGACTTGATCCTGCTGATGGGTCGAGCCTCGATCCATTTGGAGAATTTGTCGATGGCCACCAGCAGGTGTGTGAAGCCCCCGGGTGCCTTCGCCATTGGCCCGACAAGGTCGAGGCCCCATACGGCAAAAGGCCACGTAATGGGGATGGTTTGCAACGCCTGAGCGGGTAGGTGCGTCTTGCGCGCGTAGAACTGGCATCCTTCGCAGGTCCGTACCACCTCCGTGGCGTCCGCCACGGCAGTGGGCCAGTAGAAGCCTTGTCGAAAGGCGTTACCCACGAGCGTTCGTGGAGCGGCGTGATGCCCGCACACGCCCGCGTGAATGTCAAGGATAAGCTCTTTTCCTTCGGGTATCGGGATGCAGCGTTGCAGGACCCCCGAGGCTCCCCGTCGGTACAGCTCCCCCTCCATGATAAGGAACCGTTTAGCTTTCCTCGCTACGCGCCTTGCCTCCGTTCGATCGCTAGGCAAGACGCCTCCGTCGAGCCAATCGAGGTACGGGCTCCGCCAATCTCGAGGTGCCGAAACCTCGTCAATTTCCATTGCCTCCGCCTCGTCCTCATCTCCCGAGCAGGCTTCGTATCCCATAGGCTCGTCCTCGTCCGCCAAGAGCTCCGCACTCGTGGGGTCGAGGGCGGACGTTTGAGCGTCGGGTACGGTCGAGGCTTGGGTCGAGGCGGTGAGGGTAATCGAGGGTACGTCGATGTCCTTGGCAAAGACGTTCGGGGGAACGGGGGCTCGCCCCGACGCGATCTTCGCCAATTCATCGGCTTCCTCGTTGTACCTTCGTGCGATGTGGTGAAGCTCGAGGCCGTCGAACTTGTCTTCGAGCTTACGTACCGCCTGGCAGTACGCCGCCATTTTTTCGTCGTGGCAGCTCGATTCCTTCATCACTTGATCGACGACCAGTTGCGAGTCGCCGCGAATGTCGAGGCGCTTAATGCCGAGCTCGAGTGCGATTTTCAAGCCAGCAAGAAGCGCTTCATATTCCGCCATGTTGTTGGACGCAGGGAAGTTGAGCCGCACAACGTATCGAACGTGCTCCCCGCGGGGTGAGATGAAGAGTAGGCCGGCGCCGGCGCCGGTCTTCATCACCGACCCATCGAAGTACATTTCCCAGCAGTAGAGGCTGGACTTCGAGGGAGGGAGCTGGGTGTCGGTCCACTCGGCCACGAAGTCCGCCAAAGTCTGGGACTTTATGGCTTTCCTCGGTGCGTAAGCGAGGGTCTCCCCCATCAGCTCCATCGACCATTTCGAGATTCGCCCAGAGACCTCGCGGTTCTGGATGATTTCGCCCAGCGGAAAGGACGACACGACGGTCACCGGGTGGGCCTCGAAATAGTGTCGCAGCTTGCGTCGAGCCAGCACGATGGCGTAGACCAGCTTCTGGATGTGGGGATACCTCGTTTTGGTCTCAGATAGGACCTCGCTAATGTAGTACACCGGTCGCTGGACTGGCAGAGAGTGTCCTTCCTCGTTCCTTTCTACTACTATGACCGCGCTGACGACTTGAGTCGTTGCTGCGACATAGAGGAGGAGAGGTTCGCCCTCTTTCGGTTAGGTAAGGATCGGCGTGTTTGTTAACGCAGTTTTGAGTCGGTCAAGAGCTTCCTGAGCCTCCGCAGTCCAGGTGAAGTGCTCTGACTTCCTCAAAAGTCGATACAGAGGCAACCCCTTCTCTCCGAGACGAGAGATGAAGCGGCTTAGGGACGCTAGGCACCCCATCACCCTCTGTACGCCCTTCAGGTCACGGATCGGTTCCATCTGTTGGATGGCCGTGACCTTCTCGGGGTTGGGCTCGATGCCTCGTTCGGAGACAATGAAACCCAGGAGCATGCCTCGAGGCACACCGAAGATGCACTTCTCGGGGTTGAGTCTTACTCCGTGCGCCCTGAGGCAGCCAAAGACGACCTCGAGGTCGCGCACCAGGTCGTTCGCCTTCCTGGTTTTTATGACAATGTCGTCGACATATGCTTCTACGATACGACCTATATGATCCCCGAAGACGTGGAGCATACAGCGTTGATACGTGGCCCCGGCGTTTCGAAGGCCGAAGGGCATCGTAACGTAGCAGTACATGCCGAAAGGAGTGATGAAGGAAGTCGCCAGCTGGTCGGACTCCTTCATCTTGATCTGATGGTAACCGGAATACGCATCAAGGAAACATAAAAGTTCGCATCCCGTCGTGGAATCCACAATTTGGTCTATACGTGGTAAAGGAAATGGGACTTTTGGGCACGCTTTATTCAAGCTGGTGTAGTCTACACACATTCTCCACTTCCCACGTTTCTTTTTTACTAGCACAGGATTTGCTAGCCACTCGGGGTAAAACACTTCCTTGATGAATCCGGCCTCCAACAGCTTGCGTACCTCCTCACCGATCGCCCGCCGTTTCACTTCGTCGAAACGGCGGAGACGTTGCTTGACCGGCTTGGAGTGGGGGCGGATATCAAGAGAGTGCTCGGCGACCTCCCTCGGAATGCCTGGCATGTCCGAGGGGCTCCACGCGAAGATGTCTGCGTGAGCGCGGAGACAGTCGACGAGCACCACTTCCTATTTGTCGCTGAGGGAAGAGCTGATCCTCAGCACCCTGCCGTCGGGGCTATCGGGGTCGAGGGGAACGGTCTTGGTATCCTCGGCGGGCGCGAAGCTCCCCTGCTGCCGTTCGTTGGCATCAGGGAGCGTGTTGACGATTGCTTCGAGATCTGCCACGAGGGTCTCATCGAGGGCAAGAGCCTCTGCGAGCTCGATGCTCTCGATGTCGCACACGTAGGCGTGCTCGACCGTCGGACCGACCGTGATGACTCCGTGAGGCCCTGGCATCTTCATCTTGAGGTAGGTGTAGTTGGGGATGGCGATGAACTTGGCGTAGCATGGCCTTCCCAAGATGGCGTGGTAGGCTCCCTTGAAGCCCACTACCTCGAAGGTGAGTACTTCCTTGCGGAAGTTTCCCGGGGTTCCAAAGCAGACAGGCAGGTCGATCTGCCCGAGGTTTGGACGCGCTTTCCGGGCGCGACCCCATGGAAGGAGGACTTGTTGGGCCGCAGCTCGTTGGTGCTGATCCCCATAAGCTCCAAAGTTGGAGCGTACAGGATGTTGAGGCTGCTGCCGCCATCCATGAGCACCTTGGAGAAGCGCGTGTTGCCGATGACGGGGTCAACGACGAGAGGATACTGCCCGGGGTTCGGGATATGGTCGGGATGGTCTTCGCGACCGAACGAGATGGTCTCCGATGACCAGTCGAGGTACGAGGGGGTCGCTGGGCGGACCAGCATGACTTCCCTACGTTCCCTCCTCCACTGTCGAGGCTTCAAGTTAGCCGCGGGACCTCCCGTGATGAAGAACACGTGTTCCACCTCGGGGTATCCGTCGTCATCCTTGGCTCCACCATCCTTGGGCGGACCGCCATCCTTTCGAGGGATGCGGTTGTAGAACTTCCGCAGCATCTCACACTGCTCGAGGGTGTGAGCGACCGCGGTCTTGTGGTAAGGGCACGGCTTCTTGAGGAGGTCGTCGAAAACACCCCCACCACGCGGGGGACCTCGAGGTCCCTTGTGGTTAGGGTCGACCGCGAGGGCCTCGTCCTCGACGTCGCCCGTCCCGCGGGGGGCCCGGGGCTTCTTTCCCTTCTTGCCGTGTTTTCGTTTTTTCGAGGGGCCCTTCGCCTTATCGTCCTCCGCGGACGCTTCCTCGGGGCGTTTCCCCTTTTTGTCGTTGAAGATGGCGTTGGCCGCCTCTTCCCCCGAGGCGTACTTCGAGGCTATCTCGAATAGCCGGTTCGCGTCGGGGGGTGGGCTCCTCCCCAACTTGCACACCAAGCTATAGCAGGTGGTGCTTTCGAGGAAAGAGTGGATGATTTGGTGGTCGGAGATGTTGGGGAGCTCGGTGCAGCGCTTGGAGAAGCGCCGGATGAAATCCCTCAACGACTCGCCAGGTTTTTGCCTGCACCCCCGAAGGTCCCACGTGTTTCCGGGGCGCACGTAGGTGCCCTGGAAATTTCCCACGAAGGTCTCGACCAGGTCGTCCCAGTCGCGGATCCGGTTCGGGGGCAGGTGCTCGAGCCATGTCCGCGCGGAATCTGCCAGGTGGAGTGGCAGATTTCGGATGATCATGGCGTCGTCTGTGGCGCCGCCGAGCTGGCACGCTAGGCGGTAGTCATTGAGCCATACCCTGGGGTCCGTTTCCCCAGAGTACTTGGTGATGGTTGTAGGCTGTCGGAAACGGGGGGGAATCGGGGCAGTGCGGATGTTGTAGCTGAACACCCGCGTGCCTGCTGGCTCTAGGGCCGCATCCCGGTTCCGCCCTACGTCGGTGCGCCCGCCCTGGTGGGTCCGGGCTCGATCTCGCCGCCTGATTTCGTTCAGGGTATTGCGGGCGTCGCCATCATCGTCCGTGCCACGGGTGTCCCGGAGGCGTGACCTCGCGGGTTCCCTTGCTGGAAACGTTCGTGTTTCGAGCGCACGTGGTTCGCTGGCGTGGGCGCCGTGTCGCGGCGGGAGTTGCCCCGGGATTGTGCTCGCGCCCTGCCGTTGGGTCGGGGTGAGCGTACCGAGGATTCCCTTCCTCGTTCGCCCTTCGAGGCTGAGGAGCGTCGAAGGCGGGAGGCCGAGCTCTCGGCATGCTGTCGGGCAGCATGCTCGACCAGCTTTTGAGCCTCGAGGTGCAGTTTTCGCCCTTCGGGGGTGGCTGCCTCCGGCATGGCTCGGAGCAGCGCGGCCGCCGCGATGAGCTTCTGGCTCGTTCTGGGGGCGAGATCGTCGTCTTTGCCCTCAGCGAGGATGCGGGCCTGAGCCACTCGTCCCGCGTGTCGGGCGTCCGTGCCGCGTTCGTCGTCTTGCTTGGCTGGTTCGCGGTCGGAGCGCGCTGGTGGCGAAACGTCACCACTAGCTCGTGGCCGATGGCGCGGATCCCGCTCGTCCTCGGAAGGAGAGTGATCCGATGGGTCCGACGGCTGCGCGCCTGTCAGATCTACGCCATCGTTGTCCCCCTGGTCGTCACCTCCGCTGTCGTCGTCGGACGTCGATCCCTCGCTGAGTTGTTCGTCGTTGATGACGAAACACTCCTTGGTTGGGTCATACTCATCATCGGAATACCCGAAGCAGTAATCCGCCGCTGTTTGAAAGGCAATAAAGGCCTCTGGGTCGCGGAGACCCGAGTAGTCCCAACCAAGGTGTGTACGCGTAAATGCGTGTCTATCATCGGACTCCGTGCGGGGATCACCGGGCAACGGATCGGCGAAATCTCGCTCGGAAACTGGGTGGCAACCAGGATGGTTGTCATACGCGCTCATGGTAGCGCGGATGGAGGAGGCGTACGCATCCGCGGAGTTGCGTAGCCCGTAGGGATAGGAATGCACCGTCGTAGCACGTGGTGCAGACATGGGCCCTGGGAGGAAGGGAGCAGCCCTCTCCTGTGCTCCTGACCGCAAAACGTCCCCTTCCCTTGTGGGATGGGGGTTACTGACGTCGGCGGCACGCCTTGCGGTGCGTGCTCGTCGTGCGCGAGGTCCGGGACGACTCCGCCGTCGCGGTGCCGCCGGAAGCTGGTGATGAGGCTCCGGTTGGTCGCTGGGATCCTCCTGGAGGATGCGCATGTGGTAATCGTCGCCACATGTTTGGAACCGCAGGCTCCCGAACCGGATCTCCTGCCCCGCTGGGAGCAGATTGCTCTCGCCCAGCGGAGGCCGTCCTTCGCCGGAGTTCGCCATCGGGAATGGGAGTAGCGCAGCGCTGGTCCCCTATCTGACGCGCCAACTGTCGGTGCCTGATTTGGTCGCACCGGCACCGACGAGTGATTGCGGTGCTAACCACTCGTTTCCCTGATGGCGAGAGTGAGAGACGGAGTTTTATCCTGGTTCCGGCCTCTGGGCCGTACGTCCAGCAGTGGTGCGATGCACCGGGTTGCGTGTTGCTCGTAGTAGGGGTTTACAAGCAAGGTGGGAGAAGGAGGTGAGCTCCTAAGTCCCTGGCTATGGTGTTTGCGAGTGTTTGTGAGACTTATGCTCTTTGCGTGGTTTCGTGCTTGTTTGTTGTTCTGACCGCCTGCCCTTTGCATGGGCTTTCCCTCCCCTTTTATAGACCAAGGGGGCGGGGTGCGAGTACATGTGTTTGTCGTTGTATGCACTGTTCGTCCATGCCGCGCAGTACGCGAGCGGGAATCGCGCCTTCCAACTCCGCTGACGACATGGCAGGGGCTGACGTATCGTCCTTCCTTCTCGTGACAGTTCACGGCGTCGAGGGTGGTGTCTTGCGCACGGTTTTCCATGGTCTCCTTCGAGGCTGCCTCCGAGGGTGGCTACGCGTCCGGCGGGGGTAAAGTCAAAGGAGTGGTTGGCATAGTGCCGCTGGCAGGGTTAGGTCTGGCGTGCAGCATGGCGCTCAGAGTTCACTGTTGTGAATGGATTTGACCGATGTCTTCTCCGGGGAGTGGGAGATGGCGTGGAGCAGTGATCCCTGCTTTTTGACCGCGTCATGATGACTCTGATGGGTTGCAGAGCGTTGGGCGTTGTTCCCGGCGAGGCCGGCTCGAGCTTGGATCGCAAGCTCGAGCTTACCAACCCTCGAACGAGACGGAAACCATCCGCTCGAGGGTGGGGGTCGCCCTCGAGGCCGCCGAGCCTCGAACGAGACGGAAACCACCCGCTCGAGGGTGGTTGTTTCCCTCGAGCTGGATGGGTGCCGTGAACCCGTAGCGATGGCGGGCCTTTGCTGGGCCGTGGAGCCAGGTTAATGTCGTTGTGGGCCTTGATGCCAAGTAGTTTTGGGCTTAGATTGGGGTACCCCTATTGTAGGTACCCGACAAAATATTTACTTTGTTTTA
This sequence comes from Digitaria exilis, assembly GCA_015342445.1. NCBI lineage: Eukaryota > Viridiplantae > Streptophyta > Magnoliopsida > Poales > Poaceae > Digitaria > Digitaria exilis. Next base: position 197,138 of record JACEFO010001940.1, read on the forward strand.
TATATATAGTTAAAGATGTTTTGGGGAGTGCGAGTGACAATCATTTAGAGACGGATGAAGTAGGTGATAAACGATTATTCTCCTAAATTAAGGGGTGCAAATATCTACTAGTCGATGATGTGTTGACACGGGCGCAGAACATGTTTTTGGAAAAGGTACAACCAAATGTATTTATTTTGGATTGTATCCGAAAATGCGGCAACCTTTTACTTATAGGGCAGACAGCATATGCTGCGTTGCTGCCACGCCTCTGCTGCTCCGCTAACCGGACGGCTACCTGTCTGAGCTCCAACAATAATCAATAGCTAAAACACCCTAGCTTAGCTACCCAATATTAGAGATGACACGCATTACTCTGGCCCTTCCGCGCTAATTACGCTACCTGCAGATGATGTCATATGCCTGGTGTTACGAGCCTCTCCAGTATCGAGCAAATCTTTTGCTTTCACGAGCAGGATTAATCTCGTCAGATGACAAATATTGGTATTCCAGACATTCACGTTCGGCACCAATAGATCTGATTAATTGGTTATTACATTGGCTTGTCACACCTTTGGCTTTGTCTTACATGGTCTTAAAACTTTTATGGCTTTGCCAAAACCAATACGTGGTATCGTGAGGCCAGTCTCAGTGGAAGGATCATGAAGGAGTATCATGACATTAAATATCATACCACATTAGTAAATTTGCTTACTTAACAGAGTTATTTATGAGAAGAGAAGAGGAAGAGTGTCATAGGATGAGAGCAAATATTATGATAGGCTTTAAGCGGGCTGAATCCTACGTGGAGGAAAGAGAGGAGAAGAGAGAAGAATACGGGCGACTCGTCATGCGTCCGCTCAAGCCGGCTGCATGCATATTTTCTCACCCGTTGTCTATTTTTATTGGCTGATGACCACACATAGGCTTAAAGGAGTGGGTTCCACCACTACATTTCCTGTTGTTTGCGCTGAGCTAGCGTAGCTCTTAGCCGGTAAGCGGGCGACATTATTGCTCTTGTTCTGAGAGGAGGATCATCATCATAACCCTTAGTTGACATATGTCTCTAAATTTATAGTCTTGGCACTTAGACTGGCTGGTGTCGTAGTGAACCAAACGTGCCGTTTCATTAATATTTGCTTTTCCCTCGTGAAGCAACGAAGCAAGCGGTCCTTCACAAAACGAGTGCCACCCATTTTACTCCACTAATCTTGTCCACATCAGCAGTCGTGCAATCAGATCGCACGCTTGAAAGCTACGCGCTCCGAATGAAAGCCGCTCATCCGACGCAACTACGCAAACCAACGGCAGATCGCAGCGGGATCGTAACGAAAGTACGAAACGAACCGACTACACGGGCCCACGGTTTCATGCCCACGAACCTGCCTGGAACTGGGACCCGCATGTCATCCTCCAGGAGCGAAGGTTCCTGGGTGAGCGTAGCCTCTGCCGCCACCCGCGCCCCAGGTGCATGCACCTTCCCCACCTTTTCCTCCTCCCCCTCGAACGCTATAACAGCAGCTGCCGCGCTGCGCCTCGTCCTCCCCAATGCGTCAAACACTTGACCTGCGCTCCGACAGCGGCGGTGGCGTCCCAATCCAATCCGCCCCGCGCCCACCCAATGCGGCTGCTGAGAAGGATCCGCCTGCTTCTGGTGAGTTCCGTGCTTCGCCGCTTTGTAAATTGCAGTTCAGGAATCCTCCCCCCTACTATATGCTGCTCTGTGCTTGTCTGCTTGGCCGCTTGGGTGCGTATTGCTAGTTAAGAATCTTAGGAACTTGGCTCTCGAGAAATTCCGGTCCTTTTAGTCTTCAAGGAAGGTGAGTGGAGGAGACAGTTCTTGTTTGTGAGGCATGATTGCTTGGGATGGAGGTCCCGTTCAGTGCTTTGGTGCTAGTAGATCGATGTTCTCTTACTGCATTAGTACTAGGATCCGTGGATTGTTTTGCAAAGAGAAGAGTATGGTTCGCATAGAAAGTGATGTTTAGTTTGCAGATTGTTTATTTGTTTGAGTTTTTGTGCATGAGTTGCAAGCATCAGAGTGATCCTGAAGTTTACACGAGCCAAGAAAAGTGAGTGCACTGTACACGGCCGAAAATATCTGACTCCTGTTTGCGTGTGTAACCGATCAATAAGAAAGTGACAGGCGATTGCATAATAATTAGCCGGGGACTCATTTATCGGTGAAACTCAGGGTTAGTGAAAATGCCACGAGAAAGCAGCTCTTATCAGTCTGAAGCTCTGAAGTCGTGGCTGGCGTGTTCTGTCACCAGCATAGTATACGGTTTACTTCATTACGTGGATTGGGTGGAGTGAAGCTGATTAGCAGACAACTTCTTCTCTTTTAGTGGTCCAGAATAATCTCATACTAATAAGTCTTTGTGTGAATAATGGGGGGATAGGCATGAACTGCTGTAGCTACATCTGGATATTTGATTTACACACTTTCCTTGCCACTGCTATGAATACTATGAATTTCAGGCGGGGGCTTCACATTGTCTTACATGTTTATATGCTTGATTCATTGTTATTCCTTTACTGACAAACTGGTAACATTTTTTTTAAAACGAAACATTCTGGTAACATTGCATGATAATAATTGCTTAGACGTATTGTAGTGACCTTAGTAGTAAATAAGTGGTTTAAATACTCAATTATCACCTCTATACCTGAGGACAAGGCTATCTGCATGATAAAAAGCAACTGAAAACTCCAGGTGTCACCCTAATCCTGCTACTCTTTATCCTTTTAGTCAGCGTTTGACATTTTTGCTGACTTGTCATTGTCATACTTATCTGTGAAGATTTGCTGCTGCCGTTCTTCTCAGCGTATCTAACATTTTTATTCCTTTTATTGTCACCTTTTTTCAAAAAGAAATAGTCATGTTCATTGTTTTCGTAAAGCCACCAAAGTGCCCAGATATTATGCTGACATTTGTACCTGTATTTCCTGCCTTGGAGTTGAATGTATGATGACCATACAAGTTAATCTGCACCAATTTTTTTTAAACCGAATAATGTGCACAACTTGTAATCCTGTTTGAGTGGTGATTTCTTGTTATAGGTTGAGAGACCATGATGTGGAAGTTAGCCGTAGCGGATGAAGTTTTATAGCACAAGGAGCATTTGTGCAGCTGAAAGAATTGCTTTCAGATTTCAATGGAGCTTGAAGCCACTCCTGATGATGAAGTATTCAGTTCAAATGATGAGATGCAGGAGTTGTGGCCTCTAGGAGAAGTAGACCCGAAGAGAGCAAGGTTCCCTTGTTGCATTGTCTGGACTCCTCTCCCTGTAGTTTCTTGGCTTGCTCCATACATAGGACATGTAGGGATTGCCCGGGAAGATGGAACTGTCTTGGACTTCGCAGGTTCGAATTTGGTGAACGTGGATGATCTTGCTTATGGTTCTGCAGCAAGATGCCTTCAGCTTGACAAGAAGAAGGTATGCATATTGCTGGGATTACTCATTCCCTCCCCAGATTTGTTTTCTATGTTAAACCATTTCGAAGATCTTTAGGTCCAGTGGATGTAAGGTGGGATCCGAGTTTGCTTTGTGAAAATTAGCAGTAGTGGCAGTATTAGCTTTCAGGATGCAGAGGTTGTGCTGACTTTTCCACATCACATCATTGGTTTTCAGCATTTCATATAGTAAGTTTGTAACTGCGATAAACCAAAAAAACAAAAAAGAGATTGTCATGTAGTTGTGTACCACACTACTGAACTCATCTTAACAGATCTTTAAAAAAAAATCTATTTTAACATGTTGTAATTATGACATAACGCTTCTCCTATACTTAAGCTATGATCATACTTATTCGTATGATAGTTGGTCAGGCATAAAATATGCTTCTTTGTTTCATATCGTATCATTTTATTAGGTTCACGTTTCCTTCACTTACACATTACACAGACATTTCGTATCACCGTCAGAAGACGGTTTTACAACTTCTCATTCTGCAGAATAATGCTGATTAGTTTTTTTTTTTTAATGCTCCTAAGTTATCAAAACTTTCAATCAGTATATTTCCATGCCTAGATGCTGATTTACTTCTCTAGTTCTCTTCGAAACGGGAGGAGTGCTGCTCCTTCAGTTATCAAAACTTTCAATCAGTATCTTTCCAAACCCTAGATATGCTGTTCTCTAGTTCTCTTCGAAAACTGGGGACTATTTACCCGCACGTATGCGCG